>JAYRBW010062820.1:0-30126 GCA_036023295.1 Invenusta paracnida
TAAATCAATATATTTACAACTACTTCTAAATTTATTGATTTATGATTTGTTTATTTATTTTAGCGTAAGATTTTACCAAAATTTAAATAGAAATAATTTGGGACGCTAAAATACGGGATCGCCGTTTCTGTATTGCTCTCTTGTACGTACATCCCTTACAATACTGATACCTGCATCTTCAGCTATTTCCGAATACATTTCTTCCTTGTGATAACATAACCTTGTCAGAAAATATTAAGAAACCAAGAAAGTATTTGAGTTGATATATGGGCAGCTTGAAGTCAGGAACATTTTTCCAAGAAGCATAGTTTTCAAATTGCTCAATAATAAGATTTAATATTTCATTATTGAAAAACTTCAAGAATAACTCCAACTCTGATATACTTCCAAACTGACTTTCTAGAGCACTGTCCAAATCAGATTGTCTTTTCTCATGCTGTGTCCTAAATTTGAAGGGGCAATTTCTGCTCCATTTAATGTCATACACTTTCATCTTCTTAGTAGCAGGTTCAGAATGTATTTCTACTATACCATCAACATCTTGTCTAGGAATTCCATTATCTTCATTGTTCATTTCTTTTTCATTGCTTAATTCATTTTGGGTCTGGCAGAAGAACAACCAATGTCCATATCAGTTGCATTTTCATCTTCCATCATCGCAACAGCTTCTGCTAGAGTAAATAACTTCTCACTCATCTAAAATTAATTAAGGTAGGTAAAATTATTTAATATATAGTGTACAGGTTAATAATAGGTAGGTACATGTTTACAAAAATCCAAGCTAATAACGAAGAGAAAGAGATAGATAAATATGAATAAATTGCTTTCATTGTAACACCCCTCAATCTATGGAAAGGCTTTTATAGTATTTATACTTGGCCTATTAGCATGACCTTGAGTAGCACAATAGATAATGTACATGGCTTCCATCTAGACAACCTAAGTTCAAACACTGGTAGGTCAATGTTTTTTATTATTATTTTACATTATTATTTAGTTATAGCTTATTTTATAATTGTTATTTAATATTTTAAATAATTTATTTACTAAAATCATTCTAAAATATGTTTTAAATGTTCAACTTCTATAGTACAAATATAAACTATAATATTATCATATTCAAACCAAAAGCACAGTTCAACTGAATAATTAGACTATAGTGGCTAAAACTGATATATATGTATTTATATATGTATATATATATTTTGCTAATGTTTCATTTTTGCAACATTATTTTAAAACACATATACTTATTAGGACAATGATCTCAGTGCAAAACAGTTTTCAGGTATTTATTCCCATAGGCATCAACTACTAAAAATCCTATTTACTATTTTACTAATTAGTAGTACAAATATTTTATATAAATATCAAAGACTTACCTTTTATTGTTATAAAAAGTCCAAACTTATAAGAAATAAATAAACTCCTACTGATGAAATATAATTTGGATGATAAACTAAAAAGTCATTTCAGACATAATTTAACACATCTAAACTGCACTTACACTGGATATATTAAATATTTAAACATAAAAAATGTTGCATTTTTGCAACAACAGCAGTAAATGGGTTCAAGCATCATGGTTTTGTAACTTTGTCAATAATCAGTAAAGGATGTTTATCCAAGCCATCCATGTTGGCATTGACAAGAATAATAATATGCTGCTTGTTGGTTTTGATGCTCTAACAATCAATGTTCTTAAAGTTAAGAGATTTGTCTGGAAGCAGTCATTAAAATAGGCCAGTCTTGTCAGCATTGTAGATATCACATGCAGCATACTCAGAGGACTTCTGGTAGAGCTGTCTTGCACCAGTGGTTGATTGAGTCCTGAGGGAATGAGTTGACCTCACAAAAGAGTCATTTCATTACAATGTTACAGGCTTTGAAGAATTTCAGCAACCTGGCAGAAGATTAGAAGTCGGATATTTAGTTTAGCTGTAAAATCTGTTGCCTTGGCCATCAGAAGCAGACTAGCCAGTGGGATATTTTGGGAGCTAAAATTCTGGAATCAGAGTAGGAGACATTTGTCAATATCATCATAACTTGAAAACTGGAGACATTTCCTTTCAGAAGTAAAAGTTGATGATTCATAGGCAGACACAATGTTGTCCTTGACTTTCAACCATGTACTGAGTGTTGTAGTGTGTAGTATTTTGAACTCTTCACAGACTGTCCTTTTGCTTACTGATTCATCCCTCCTTAATGCCCAACGTTTGTTAAGTATTTTTCATGCTTCATAATGATAAAATGTGATTCTGAAAACTAAGACAGTTTGTATCAATTCATGTGTAGCATTTAGTACCTATAGTTACCTACAATAGGCAGTTAACCTGTGTAAATCTATAAATATTCTGATTGGCTAACATAAGCTACCTAGCTTTTAGTATAGGAACCTACCATAGACAGAGTGAAAGAAAGCTAAATAACTTGTGTAGGCAAGCTGGCCAGTACAGCTAAATAATGTCTCTCACCTTGGAAGTAAAATCAATCAATAGCTGTTGCCTTTGTATTAGTCAGAGCAGCAGTAACAACAGCAAACTAATGCATTATCATTGCTGGCACAAGCTGGTACCTACTAAACAGGCTTACTGGCAGATTATATCTGTTGTGTGTGCACACAAACTTGTTAAATTATCAGGGGAATTTACTATGTAATACCTATTATGGGTATCACTGGAGGTAATGAATTGCGAATTATCTGGTGATGAATTAACAAGAGTAAGTGTATAGGTATTGCAATTAATGAACAGAAATTTGGGAATTCAAAATAATGGTGAATAAAATGGAGTGACAAATTAACCAGAGTAAACTGTATATCATTTCAAACTAAAGTAATAAGTGCAACTGCCCAAATTTTCAAAAAATATATATTAAATATATATATTTTTAAATAAAATCGGACTACTATAACTTTAACTATGTTCCAGATTCACCCCACTACAAAGTTTAACTATGTTCTGGATTTGCCCCATATTTTACCATGTTCTGGGGTTATGAACCAGGCTATTGTTCAGCATAGTAGCTGCATTACTTTGTTCTTCCACCATTGTTCAGTAACAAAAAGCACTGTTTTAAAGTCAATTGAAGAGCCATATAAATTTTATCAATAATAAAATCAATTAATAAAGTGAAATTGTGTAATTGTCTATGAAATAAATTTGGAAGTGTTTACTAAATACTTATTGGAAATTGATTTGTTCCTGTACCATATTCCTACTGTAAATATTATATCATACTGTTATGATATCAATTTTGGATTTTTACTGAATACTTGTTAGAAAGTGATTTGTTCCTGTACACTCTAAATATTATCTAGAATGTATATTTTCAGTATAAAAAATGCATTTGTGTAATTCAACTTAAACTTATTCACAAACAACTCATGTTGCATTTGTGTAATTCAACTTAAACTTATTCACAAAAGACTCATGTGCCAACTTGTATAATTTGATGGTGTAAAGATTTATGCAGTGTAATTTTCCATTTGATTCCAATTTTATGTTTATAATTATTATAAAAAAGTTATACAATTCGTTTTATATCATGCATACCAAATATTGAACTTATAGAAATATATGCCTACCTTATCCTACTTATTACAAAAAACACAAATATAAAGATCAATATCTGGAATAATAGGTATATTTTTACATTTATATAACAATAAGAATAATTGCAATTTAGCTCTAAGAATTTAGATAATTGAAAACATTCTTATACAACATATTTATGGTAGTATATCTTATGCCTTTTCAGGTTAAAAATGAAAATATTATTTTTTATGTAAATTACAAAATATATTTAAGCCTATTTTGAATGTTAACTCCACATACATTTATATTGAAAATAATATAAACATTGTAAAATCAAATACATATGTGTAATTTTGTTATTTATTGATCAATTTTTTAAATAAAAACAAATTTGAAAAATGGTGTATATACATCTAACCTAGAATAGAAAACGTTAAAATGTACTACAGGTTGTTAAATTTACTATAAATGAAAACAATTAATGATAAATGTTTTTTAAAAGGCTATCTTTGGATTATGTGGTTATATAGAGATAAGGGATAACTCAACTTTCTTTATCAATAACAGATAGGTATTATGAATTTTATATTTAATGATAGCCTAGAGATGTCTGTACAGTTCTATTGTTAATCTCATATATGTATATATGCGTCTTCTAAAATTTCTAATGATTTAAAAATATGATGCTTTTCCAGCAAACTTCGAAATTTCTGGATTTTTCCCATTTAAAATGTAAAATAAATTCTTGCCCATGTTAAAAAGAAGTACGAGAGAAATAATTTTGATTGTATTATCAATGGTTACTAAGCTCTACATTTCAGATTAAACTTGTGTGAAGATATGGATATTTTTGTTATGTAGTTATTTTTAATATTGGCTTTTGATGTTGTTAATTTCATGCAAAGTTTTAAAATAATTAATTCTCTTTGTCACATTTGTAGGTAAGTAATCAACATAGGACCGAACCACTCGCAGACACACATACATGCACCTACTCCGAGGAGGCGTACTGATAGAGGCTCACAACGTCAGCCCTACCAGTGGGGTATAGCTGCCAGCTCCAGCTGTCATGACATCTCATCCCAATAATAGTCACCGGGACAACTTGGCTGGAGGGGGTGGCGCATTCTCCAACTTCTTTGACGAATTGGCGGACGATTCAGAAGGACAGGGAATTGCCGGCGGAGGTGGTGGGGCAGCTTTCTTTGGTCTGCCAGAAGAAGACGATGATTTGGCCATTCTTTCAAACTTCTCGGCTCTACGGCGGGGACAACAACAACAACAGCAGATTCCAATACCGATGGGAGTGGCAGGGGGAGGCGGAAGGGGTAATGTAGTTTTGGACAGTGGCCAGCTTTTGCGCCAGTCCATATCTAGTCAGCACGAGGTCTGTGTCACTTTTTACAAGCGGAAGCAGCCCAAAATTCTACATAAACGTTATATGCTAGGCGAAACGATTGGCAGAGGCTCTTATGGCAAGGTGAGTTTTTCAACTAAGTACTGATATATTTACAGAGCAGTTATTTTATTCTAGGTGCCTAAACGACTTGCCAGCTTTAGTTTTCACAAAACACGCGATGTACACGGGCAATTGATGGTTTACAGACCAATAATATGTTTCTTTTATTGATTTGTTTGTCATCATCAACATTATTAGTCATCTACATCTGAAACAGTTCACTTTTGGCATACGATTTAAGATTATAGTTTCTATTATATCTTTGCCTTTATTTTTGTCGCGTTAGGGTATACTGTTAAGGTATATTAACCGATAAAAAACAGAATAATTTATAATTAAACTGAGCAAAGATTATAATTTCTAAAGATATTTAGGGACAAGTTGCCCTAGACCACGTTGGGATACCCAACATATAAAACTAGAGTTTATTAATTCGATTTTCTTCAATAAAGATTTAAAAATTTTCTTTGTCATCTTTCTAACAATTATTTTTAGTTCGATAGCTAGACACACTACAAGACAAATTATACATAAATTAAAGATTTTGTTTTTATAAAGTATGTTTCAAACATAATGTATAAATAAAAAATGTAAACTACGCTGAGAACACAGAAATGTGTGTGTTTAATACCACATTTATATCTGAAGCAATTTGATGTATTAAATGGAAGAAACAGGTGCTAGTTAAAAGATATTATGAAAACGCCTCAGAATTTTCGTTAACATATTTTATTTAGTACAGCTGTTGTTATGTTGATATACCTAGTTCATTTGCCGTGTGTATCTCGGCTGAATTTTAATTTAATACTACAACATCTAAATGAGATGTTAAATATCTAATTAATAAAGACCTCCACTATATTGCACTGCTCATAACGGATAAAAGTAGACTAGAGTTTAGTTATATATTGATTTTCTTTAGGAAAGTTTATCTGTTGTACTCTATCAAGAGTAGTAATGCTTTCAAATTTTAAGGCTAATTTATATAAGTAGTAATAGGCACGAATGATATTCTGTGACTACTGTTAATAGAGGAAAGAGCTTCAATTGCTTAAAGCTTCTTGTTTTAAAAGTAATTAGTATTGTTAGGTGATTATGCTTCTATTAATATGGTAAGCTTTTATTGTCGTTATTTTATACAAGTCATTATATTATTGCCATATATAAACTTGTTGCAGCTATTTTGATATATTTTTATTTATTGCATATGTTTTAAATTATATACAAGTTATTACTATATATCACTATACAGCGATAAAATTCCCATCCTAAGCTTAAAATAAACCCATAGTTATAATATTAACCAATAACATTCCTAAATATAAATAAAAACGTATTTGAAAATGTGTTTAGGAATAGATTAAAACACTTTTCATTGTGTGAAATAATTTTAATATATTTTCTAAAATAGAAATTTAGTAGTTTATTGACCATTTTTCATTAGAAATGGGAAGCCATAGCATCAAAAAATTAATTATAACAAAATTTATCTTTCTAATAATAGTAACTATTACGTCTACTATTTTTAATGAAGTGTACATTAATCTAAGAAATAACAAATTGAATTAATTAATTAAATTAGATATAGACAGACAGGCAAGTCAATTTGTAAAACATGCTACGTATGAAATATTTCCAATTATATACATGATTTAAAACATAATAGAATTAACATGAAAATTAACATATTTTGAATCAAATATAGGTATTATAAATAAATGAATATATTGTGAATATAGGAATTATAAATATATGTATATATTTGAAATATGGGAATTGCAAATAAATAAATAAATATTGATATAGATATTTTAAATAAATAAATATATGATATTATAAGTGTAAATAAAAGCAGTAGACTTATTAAATTGGCATTTGAAATAAAGGGATAAATATAGGTATTGTGAATAAATAATATATACGTATATTATATTTTAAATTATTATATATTAATAAGCATATTATATAGGTATTACTAATAACTATAGACATACCTATTATAAATACTAACTTCTATACTAGTAATATAATAGATACCTACGAATATAACATAATTTAAATATTGTATATTTTACTTCGAATTTTCAGTTTGCTATTAAAATTAAGTTAGTCCAGCCTTAGTCAAGTAGTAAGCAAGGGTTAGTCAAGTATTAATCTGTGCTCTTAATTTTAGAATATGGAGTTAGTACTTGCCTAAGCCGAGACTAATCCATGACTTTGACCTCACCCATTATATATGTAATTATAATTCCATGTAAATTGTTTCCATTGTTATTTTAAATTACTTTATTTTGATTTATCAATAATTATTACCATGATCATGACGACATAATATTTTTTTCATTTGCACTCCTCATGTCACTAGAATATCTGAGATATTCTGTTTGTACCATACTCATCGGATTATATTAAATATCTAGACGCTTGGTTCTGAACTGAAAGCGAGAACAACCAAGTTTCGATTTAGGCAGTATAAAAACAAACAGCTCTTTCCTATATATTACTTAGACACGAAGTACTTAAAACTCTTCATAAAATTAAAAATGTTAATTATTCATGTAGCTTTAAGAACTTTGGCAGTTAATTCGTAGATTTAAAGTCTAGATAATCGATAATAACTTTATAAATGCACGTGGTTGTTACTTCTCTTCCCATCTCAACCTGTCTCACCAGGTGAAAGACTGCCTTGATCTTGAGACACTGCAGCGCTGTGCCATGAAGATTGTGAGCAAGATGATGATCCGGAAGATACCCGGTGGAATGCGCCACGTTGAGCAGGAGATTGAGTTGATGCGCGGGCTTGAGCACCCAAATGTGATCATTCTGCTAGCGGACTTCGTCGAGGGAGAGAGGGAACGTAGATGTATGGTACTTGAGTACTGTCTGGGCAGCATTCACGACCTGCAGGTGGGTTTCTATTCTGTTCTCTCCGGAGACGGTATTCATAAACGGGGCAAAATCAGGGAAGAGGGATAAAGGTGTCCATAAAGGAAAACGAAACAACAGCAATGTTGATTTAAGATGTCTGGCGAACACTCAATCGATGTGTGACGTAATATGTACTCGCCGATCCTGCAGCAGTGCTCTTATAGATGTGTATAGTAGACATAAGGCTAATTATTGAGAGCACTGCGCATTACGGATCAGGAGTTCTTATAATACCCTGTTATTACAGTATAATAGGTTATACCGTGAAAATATACGCCATCTCTTCGTAGTGTTTATGGTAAGTTATGATTACGCTCATGAAGTAACACTTGCTAATATTATTAATTTTAATTCAAATAGCAGAGATAATCAATACTGTGTGCTCAAGTTAATTTGTACATGGTTCATTACAGTATAATTATCCTGTATTATATTTCATTACATTACATTATACATGGTTCATACTGAGGACTACACTAGAGACAACTTTAACATAGTCTACGTTTCATATTTATTAACTTTTCTAAATTCTGTTTAAAACCCAATAAAAAATTACCAGTATAAATATTAAAACCATACTATACTATGTTCAGATTTTGCACACTAAATTTAAGAATACTAATATAAATATTAAATGGACTAAGTAAATGTATTACTATTTAACAATTATGAGTATACCAATGAAATATAATAATATTATGTAATAAATGTCTAAAAGTCAAATAAACTATATATATATATATATATAAATATCAAATGTGTAAAAAGTATTACACGTAATTTCATAGAATAACAATCAGATCTAAGAAAAGTCCGGATTCATGAAACTATTGAAGCATAATTAGTAATATAAAATGTTTTAAACATATAAATTAATCAATATATTAAGGAATCTGATATATTTCCATTAAAAATGCCGTGCATTTTGAGTTTCTGGTCAACATATATTTTTTCATAAAATTAAGTATATGCCGACTCATTTATATATTCATGTATAAGGAAAATATATCAATATTATATTGTTTTTTACTAGTCTTTTATATCGTAGTAATTAATAAAATATTAAGTATCTATATTTTTAACCACAAACTTATTTCTTCAAATTGAAACGCCATTTTTTAGATATCCTATCTACGTTTATGAAGTATATCGTATTTACATATTATTATAGGAACATTGTATTTAAAAGCATATCCGAATAGTTCTTTTTATCGTGGTAATTAAAAATCTGGAAAAGATCTTTATTTTTGACCACAAGTTTATTTTTTCAAATTGTCACGTCATTTTTTCCAGATATCCAGTCTATGTATATAAAGTAAATGAAATATCTATGGTTTTAAACAATCACATTTTATCTGGTTGAAATAATCATACATATCTACATATCTAGTGAAGTTAAAAAGGATGTTGATACCATTTTTAATAATTAATTATGTATAATTATAATAATGGCTTGGTATATTGCATCCTATATACAGAGTAAACGCAGTGATGCATATTATGATGTGCTTTGATTGCGGCTATATATTGAGCTAAAGAATAGCTGTTTAATAATAGGTATAATAATATATAGAATAAGATGAGTTGAGAAAGCAGACTAAAAAAGCATTCAACAAAAATGCACACATGATGACGCATGTTTGTTGTTTCTTCTCACCAAATAAATGTTTCTGCACGCGCGTATATTGCCTAATTTTCCTTTCCCGATGTTGGTGAACACCAATATTAGAAAAATCAAGGAATTCCCCATTGCCTGTTTATAAATACCACTCCCGGTATTACCATGGGTCGTATTCATAAACAGGGGATGGCGAATTAATCTCTAACTAATAAAGCAGTTAATTCGTCAATTTTAGTACCCCGTAAGCATGTTAATTTATAGGAAAAACATAGGCATTCTGTAGACATTTTGTTTTGGTTGGATGTCGAAAACATATATTGTGCAGCTAATCATCCAGCATTTAATAATTTTCCAAAAGCCCGTCTTGATTCTAATACTCTGGTAAACTACTTTAGCTCACATACAGTGCTTTGTTTATAAGTCATTTTAGTTTGAATGCTCTTGAGTTTATTGGTCATCCGCTTTATACATATTACGACTTTCTTTGCTCAAATAGCTTGTTGGTGTTAGTTTGTACTAATAAGTGGGTACATATAATTAAATAGTAATCATAATATGTTATTGTAAATTATGCTCTCTACTGATTCATCATTGATAATGAGTTTTTAAGTTGTGAAGAACGCTAAATAGGCACCTATTTGATTTGTGTTATTGTTCTCGATCATACTTCACTTCACTTCAATTCAATTAAATTCATTTTTGTTAAGCTGAGAGCATATTATTATCCACTGTACTACATAGTTTATATACTTGACGCTTTCTATTTTAATGCAGTTTAGTTATTTAGTACTTACATATATATTATTATTATATAAGACATCTATAAATTAATTTTTGGGCTATTATTGTGTTATTATATTATTGGCTACTACTTTTTGTTAAATACCGTTTTTTACGAAAATGGTTTTTCAAAAGCTTAACCGTTAACATCGGCTTTTTTTATTTAACCAGCTGAATACTAACTAAACAGCTCAACTATTTATTATCATCTGGTTATTTGTGCTTTATAATTATATTAATAATAATAATAATAATATTTTATCTGCTCTATAATAATCGAACTGTTATTTCGCTAATAACTGCAAATAAGTATGTGGTAAAGTCTCTTGTCAAATTAATAACAATAATACCACCCACCTTGGTTGATGCCATCTTTTCACACTACATGCTGATCAAATTTATTTATTTCATTGATTCAAGTTAAAGGACTATTCAATCAAATTCCATAAGAAATTTTTACATGGTTGATTAATTTAAAGTCTTGTTCAAATATGTTATATCGTTTATTTGCTTCACCAAACTGCTAATAATTATATCACATAGAAGACTTAGGCTTGCATGATAATTAGCTTTAATTTAGATATTCCTTTGACATCAGTTTAAACTTATCTTAATTGATATTCTACTAAGCTTCACCTGCCGCTGTTCTCGGTATGAAAATAAAATTTGACACTTATTTTCCATACATCACTATCAGTACTTAAATAAAATTCTCCTTTAGCCACCAAAAACACCATATACTATATAGAATAGAATTTTAGATTACAAAAATACATTCTAGTATATAAAGCTTCTTCTTATCGATTGGTTAAACACTTAGTCATGACTGAAAGTAAGGCAACCTCCGAGGCTTGAGGATTATACGGAACAATTCTAGATCGTCGGTTTGAATAGATATTATATTATGAGTTATGTTTGGTGAGCAGTGTATAATATATATATATACTTTAAATGCGTTATGTTCAAAGAGTTCGTATAGTGATACATTCATCGTATCGATCCATTTAATTGCAGAATGATTTAGAAGGTAGTAAATAGGTTCCTTTTAGGTAAACTTATGACAATAAATGAAAACACAAATAGATTATGCATATACGAATACTTTCGCCAATTCTTTACTCGGTTTACATTTCAGCATTTTTAAAAGATTAAAAAGGTGTTAAACATACATAATAAAAGTGACTTCATCGAGATATTGGGGGCAACAAACGATTTATAAATAAATAGTATTAACATTATCTTTTACAGTGATATGTTCGTACATTTTATTAAGCAATTTGAATAACTCAATATCTTGGCATTTATTCTTGTAGCTGTCAGTCGATTAATATCATGCATGCCATGGAAATGTTTTGCCAATTGCATCCTTTTGACGATTATTATATTTATTTATTTATTCTTTAGAATATAGTATTTTGTATGTGCTAGCTTATACGGCGAATTAACTCACCAATATAATGTCGACACTAGAAAAAGTCTATGCATTACTTACACAAATTATTTTTGGACACATGCTGTATCACTTCTGTGTATGACCTGTTAATGTTGTTAGTCCTTGACCTGTGTATCGAATTGCAACACTATTACACATTTTATTAGCGAGAGTAGTTGGTACTTTGCCTCGACTGTTGTTTCGTTGAATGTCGGTTTAGAGATGATGGTGACGTCACAGCTAGTGAACTAACTCTCTCTTGCTCTTTCGTGTGGCTAGACTAAGTCTTAGTCGCTGCAGTCGGAGAAATGTCCCTTAATAAATTATATTAAAAGGACAACTTGAACAAATAATTAAATCGAATTGATAGTTATTTTAAAACCAATTTTCTACTATTTTTGACGACAGTATCATTTTTTTGTAATTGGTTAAAAAAGAGGAACAAGCAAATTATGCACCAAAAATTGTAAACTATGTAGCTTAGCAGTCTAATTCTTACAGATGCGCGAAGGTGTGCTGTTTAAAATAATATAGGTAACAATTCTTTATTTCTCGTTGGAAGCCTCAAGAAGTGACCAATGCTAACGGCTCAGGAGATATACATTAATTAGTTGCTGGTGATTTTTATCGATTTTAATTGCGCTTAAAAAGTTTACCTACGCTGAATATGACATTTCGTAGACTCTTTGATCTATTTTATTTCACTGCGACGAAAATAATAACGATTTATATGCTTTATTAGCTGCTTGCCTGATTGTAAATATGCATTAATGACGATGTTAGGTATTCTAGAATGCACCGCAAAACACTTTTTTTGTATTAGCTTATTAAGATATAGTTATTATGTATTGTCCTTTTAGTGGGTGGCATAAGCCTAGATTTGGTTTTCACTGTTTATGTTTTTTTATTTTTTGTGAACATCATTCGGTATATAATATCATCTTTAGAAATCTATTGAATATGTCCATTCTGTGTTATCTTATTCACGTTAACCCTTTCTTCTCTATTTTTATAGATTGTAGTCTGTGTTAATTTGGCTGTATTATTGACTTTGTTGTTCCGTTATAGGCGAAAGGCATCCCCGACAGTCAGCAGGCCTTTCGCGCTCTTCCCCCGGCTCAGGCACACGACTACTTCGTCCAGGTAGTGGAAGGGGTGGACTTTTTGCACAGTCGGCGCATCATTCACAAGGACCTCAAACCTGGCAATATGCTCCTCACGGAACAGGAGGTCGGTAGTCTGACTATTGCAGAGTGGCGCACGCACACAAAACTTCCGCTAAAGTCAAGTCAATTTAAGACGTAGTCGAGTTGATTAAAAGTTAGCTGCACGTTAATAGCCAGTTGTATTACATGTTTTAATGAGACTCACACAATGGTTGCTGCCTACGTTTCCATCGTTTAGTCAAATTTCCTAATTGGCTGTTTACTTTGTTATTATATCAGGAACCATAATTTCGTGATATACATATGTACGCGTATTTAGTTGCGTATTTATTCGTTGATAGACATAAATACTGCATCTACTATGAAGTTAAAAACACATTTAGGCGTTGTTTCGTTAATAATTTATTAAATAAAAACAAATATATTGCATTCTTATGATTTGGTTGTGAGTAAATAGATATACGTTTTTAATGCATATATTCTTCACGGTGCAATATTACGTCATTTGAGCCATGACTATATTTTACAAATAACATCTTTATCTCTATACTATACAAGGTTCATTTCGGTCAGCGAAAAGTCTGGGTTTTTCAAAATCCTGCCAAAAGTCAGCGAAAACAGCATGTTTTTATAAAAAGGTCAGCTGGAGGAAAATGTTAACAACAACAATTTTGTTGTTGCATAAACCAATATTAAACAGTGAAACATTTCAATTATTAGTGTTATTAGTTCTTAGGATCATATTCAGCTTTCGTTTTAAGTTATAGTTATTTCAACATTCAGTCCTTCGAGTAGTACAACATCAGCAGTTATCGACTGCAACTTTCTCAAACAATGAATTTGTCCAAGTCACCGTCGAGACTTTTCCAGAAACTCAATACTATAAACCATACCATGAACTATGACCATATATCATTAGTATGTTTACAGTTGTAACTAAATAAATACAATTCAATTAGTTTTATTAATATAAATATTTGTATCTACCAAACCATGAACTTTGACCATCTATGTATAATATTAACATTATCATGTTTATAGTTGTAACTAAATAAATTGTACGTGAATAATATAATCTTCTTATACTATAGGCACAATTCGTTGCATCTGGTTATTAAAATATTTATAGTCAGCGGAAGTTTCCAAAAAGTCAGCGGCTGGGTTTTAAAAAAATGAATCCTGCTATATATTTTTATATAATAAAAATAAGTTAATAAATACGATTTTAATAAGTATGTAAAAAGGTGTACTTTTATCGCTTTAAAAGTAATCAAACACAAACTCTGAAGTACTCTACAACATGCCCGAAAAAAGCATTTTTTAAATTTCAATTAACTTCACTGTATCATTTAACTGGAATTTAGTACCATTGTTTCATTTAAGTCATTTACATATTATATGAATTTCTATTATTTTTAGCCACAAGGAAAATATATTTAAATTCATAATAACATGTTATTTTACAAAATAAATTTAAGAATACTAATTCAGATTCAGCTGAGTGAAGAACTATTTATACCACAGACGTTTAATTTTGAGCTTTGTTATAATATTGAATAGTAGCTTCGATTATGCTTTTACAAAAATGTGGATTGTCGTAACTGTTTTCATCACGTCACACAGAAGACTAGTTGCTCAAATAATAATGCATACTACCAACAACGGAAAAGACATTTAGATCCTATGTTTCGGTATCTTATCGGCTGCAATACTTAAAATTAATAAAAATGAAGCATATCTACTTGAAACATTGCAATAAACGTGGGTTTTATAACCTCAGTTAGTTCATTTACGATCATTTTTTAGTATTATTTTATGTAACTATGTTATGAGGAACTTCTCGAGTTATGTCAGTTTTCTTATTTCACCCTTATGTCATGTTTATTGAGAGGAATCTAATAAGAAATACTCAAGGCAACACATTTTTGGTAATTCTGGCAGTAAAATTCTTAGTTGGTTTTAAATGGCTACCAGAAAATTTAAAATATGGTGAATTATGTTATCTGTGTATTATTTCTGAAAATGGCCTTGGCGTGTGTCTGTTTTCTCGATATTTTACAATATAATTCCCTGATGTCACTACAATCTTTTTCAGGTTGTGAAGATCACCGACTTCGGTATCTCCGAGCAACTACCCCTCTTCTCAGCACAGCGTCTCGTGTCGGGTGGACAGGCAACACCCGCTTTCCAGCCTCCTGAGGTTGCCCTGGGTGTTGACCGTGTCTGCGGCTATAAACTGGATATCTACTCGTGTGGTGTCAGCCTCTACTTCATGCTGGTGGGAGCTGTGCCCTTCTCTCACCCCAATATGCTTCACATATTTGAGCAGATTGCTGAGGGCAAGTACACTATTCCCGACTGGGTGGACAAGAATGCTGCCTCTCTTGTGAGGGCCATGCTTCATCACGATCCCGAGGTACAATTCCCTTCCAAGTTTTGTCTCTACCTACTTATGAATAGATGGCTACATGGGTTGTCTTACTATATTTTGATAAAATTCTACTCAATTTCCTTAGTGCCTTTAAGATGTTCGTTTTGTGAAATATTTATAAACGAATAATTAATGTTCAGTTTTATTCATATATGGTGAAGGATAATATCGGCATTTATAACTGTATCTTATTCTGCGCAATGCCATGATTAAAACTGACTATTGTTGTATTATATAATACTTTTGTAATAATATCTACATAAAGAAATATAGATATTGATTTATTTTAAATACTTTTTACTACTCATAGTAGTTAAGTGTAGTGTAAATACATATTTGTTATTAAAATTTATTTAAACATAGCTGATAGGATAATTGTATTTAATTTATGATCAGATTTGCTTTTGATGATTTTTGTTAGTTATTCAAAACACAGATTAATTGCTAAATCGACTCTTTGGCCTCCAGAATCGCTACAGCTTAGCACAAATCCGCCAACACGTGTGGTTTCGCACCCTCTACACCTCCACGGGCGGACCACCCCGCCTCTCCCCACTTGACTACCTCTTACCCGAGTCTCGAACCAACCAGCTCACTGTTATTCCTCGACTCCAAGTCTACTACAACTGGTCTGGCTCAGATGACAGTGGTGCGGATGACCCCGATGAAGAGGGGGGCCAGGATCTCACCTATCTTCACTTTGAGGAGAACTTCCATAGACTGGGTCAGTCTTCTATTGTTTATCGCTACATTCAGGCTTTGAATTATGTTGATGTACTATTCGTACGGTGCGATATGTCCAACTACAGATTATAATGCCATGCTCTATGATTTTCCCAGGTGTCGGCGATGCGGACGACTGGACACCAACTACAGGGGTACCGGTTGATCGGTTCTCATCGCTGGGACTGCCGCAATACCAACAGCTCACCGACTTCTATCAATACGCCAATCAGGCTGCTTCCCTCCCCCACCAACATCCACCTGCCCCAGAATCCTCGAACACGTTAGCCCCTTCCATATCGTTGCCGGGGGCTTCCAACGCCAACACCTCGTCACCAGAATCCAACAGGTCTACTGGCAGGAATAGCGGGGGCCCCATTGGGTCACGAGTCAAGTTAAAGAAGCCCAGTTTCTGCAAGCCATCTTAGACCAGCCTAACTTCTTTTTTCTTCGACTCAACCCAACTCCCCTCCCCTACCTCTTCACAATGACCTAGATTACTAAAATAATAACAGTATGTAATATTGTATTTAACAAAAGCTGTATATCCTGCCTCTAATAACTACTGAATAACTTGATCACACGACATACATAAGGACTATTATGATGGGAATTACAGACATCGAATATGTAATAATTGTTTAGACTGGCTATTTAGGATTTCAGCTTCTAATTTATTGGCTTACTGAGTAGATGAGGAAATTACCTTATATTCAGCCATGCCTAAAATCTAACCAATATATTTATGTGCATTTATAGCGATACCAGCTAACAGCATGTTTACAGGGCATTAATATTACATTTTCATATATATAAATTCCTACTTGATCCAAGCTAGTTTACTTGATATATTATCGAGATCATAATTGTAAATTATCCGGGTTACCTTAACGACGAAAGCCATCTTCCGCTTACTACCTAAAAAGCCTGGATACAGTTAAGTTTTTAGTGATTCGAAATGAATAATGTAAAATGATATTTTTATTTGTTTCACAAAAACTGACTCTAAAATGACTCTTAAATATTGTTCAGTGGAGAATGCCAGTCTAGATAAAAATATAATCCGATGTCTATGAGAGCACCCCGACTAGCTTACCTAGTTGCATAATCAGTGTAAATAATACTATTGATATTCTTTCTTTTTCAGGTGTTTATTTTATTTCTTCAAAACTTACAATATTGCTATCTAAATGTCAGTTTACTAATTATCTAGTAAAACTTTGACGTTTGCCAGACATTTAAATTGGTAAGGTTAACAAGATAGTCATAGTAATCCTCAGTGGTCTGCATTCCGTTTCCAAAAAACGATGTGTAAATTTGTGCCGTTTAGTTTGTGATTGGGGACAATCTCTATGACTATAGCTTTCCAATTAACCAATTATACACTTTGCAGACAATTTACACCGTGTGTCCTAATTTCTAAAGCTTTAGGCTTATCCTTTATTTTCTCATGTGCATTTGAATGGATTCTGATCATTTCCGACTGACTGCAGTGGTCGATATATACCATTTTATTAGTTATGCACTAATATACACACGATAAACTACTGACTACTTACTAATTTTATTAGTAATAAGTACATAGATAAGCCTATTTTCGTAAAACTATATATATATATTGTATGAAATTTCGCTATTGTTATATTTTGATGTATGAGAATAATCCACATATACATAATATGTAGTATGTTAATATAACATATAAGAAGATACACGTAATATAGGTTCGATTCGTTAATTTTAACCGAAACCATAATCGTTTTCACTGTACTATTTTCTTATATATCATTAGTGACTAATTTATTTGCATATATACAATGACACTATGGTATACTTACTGCTAAATGCATATTACAATACGATTACTAAACTATAGTACATATTATTTTATTATTGCACACTACTTTAGTCTAGAGTTTAACAAAACTATTATTGATTATTATTAATTGTGTCTTTCAAGTTTATTTATCATTCATCACATTTGTCATTGACGCCCTTCCTAAGCCACATTCTCCATTGTACCAATTAATTATAACTTATAATTTGTTATCATCTATTCTAATCTCTTACCCTTGCCCGTTGAATCGATAATGATTGATTTATTATCAATTGGCTATTAGCCTCCGCAAAATATACGAAATTTTATGCGCAGTAGTGTTTATTGTGAATGAAATGGAAACCAGGATTTATCTTTAAGTCAAGTGGATAACTTGTGTTTACTATGTAATCGAAGGAGAGTAATAATTAATATTCACCCCATGGCTATTGTTATACAGAAATACAATATGTTATATTATGAAATAAAATTGAGTGTGGTCACGTGAGATGATTTAAACAATGTGTTTGAAATCGTTGACTTCTTTCTTGAGTTTTACGTTTTAGTACTGTTTGGGATTTCCCTTATATTTTGTTGTGAGTGTTTTGGGTTTTTCAGAGTTGCGTTTAGCTTGCTTTTGTTGTAATTTATATATTATATATGTATTAATTTAAAACAATTTTAAATTGTATTCTGTACTTGAAAACTAAATAACTAATACATATAACCGTAATTCTTTTATAAAATTAATTACTTATGTATAATATATTACATAAGCGCGGCTAAACTTTAACGTTTAAATGAAGTAATTTAGATCGCTCAAAATTCAACTGGTTTTGGTGTGTGCATGTATATATAGATAATAATATTTTCTAGTTAATTGTATTTAAATTAGTTTTTATAATAAATGTCGTTATGCTTTATTGTAATCAATTCAATAATATAGCTTTGGGATACGCATACTTAAGTATGCAAGACTGGTGAAAGATATATATAAAAAAAATAGTGTATATCGAATCATTTTTCCTTAGTTTTGTTGAATTGGTTTTTCTTTTTACTATAATATAATATGTCAGTCTTCGTTTTATGTACTACCTACAGTAAAAATTCTAAATTAATGTTCTTTCGAGTAAGTTCGATTTTTTAATTTGCTCCACTTTATTCATATAGCGTACTGTTTAAACGATTTTATGCTTACATTTTACTGTTTTATTATTGGAGACATGGAATATAATCAGAAAATTGCAGTTTAAGTGGTATTTATAGAAATTGCTGATATCGGAATTTTTGCTGTCTTTGGTTATACGAATTAATTTCAATTGCATAGATTTTATTTTAGAATTGGTCTGATAATTTGACTTGTAAATCCTGACTAATATACGCGGCTGTGGAGTATATATGATAATTTCAAGTGTTCTAAAAAAGCCTCACTTAGCTAACGATTGACCCATTAAAAGTATGCATCTGTATCTTTGCACGATTATCATACGCTATATATGTAAAGTATTGAACTATGATGCACATGCAGTACATACTAAACTATAAAATAACCAAATTTACTAACTATTTACACTATTGGCATAAAATTAAAAAGGATTTGGTTGCGTAAAAGGGAATGCTTCAAATAATTTCTTTTAAAGAAATTGAAAGCCTTTTATTATTCTTGGTTCTTTGTAAAATGAGATAATATTTTGCTTGTTTGCCACTATAATATTAAAGATAATCATTTTAATTCAAACACAGAATAATGACTGGTAATATATGTTGTAGTCGAATACGTACAAAGTTTCAGATTTTAAAATAAAATGGATATTACGTTTTACGTCACTAAGCTGTCGGGTCTCTAGACCCACCTCAACAAAGTCGACACATTTATCACAAAAAATTCCAATATGAGCGTATATTGTTATCTTTATTTTTGAACGATCTCATTTTTATGAATAGATTTAATGTAAATAAGTTTTGCATGTGTTGAATGTTATTAAATTACTGGGCTAACAATTTAATAAATAGATTTTACATTATTAGACTCGTGGCTTTAAAAAGCTTATTATTTTTAATTAGTTTACAGCTATGCTGGAGCGCAGAGATTTAAACTGCGTTCAAGTGATTAGTAGACCAGTTCAAGCTAGGGTGCGGTGAGGGAGGCATCAGAGGTGACATATTTCAACTGACTTATATTCTCTCTCAAATTCATTAACAACAATACTTACATAGTCAAAGACAATGCTTTGATGCCAAACGTAGAGGACTACTACATATAGTATTAAACCAGAACACTAAGTAGCACTATATTATATAGTAAACTTTACTCAATCAGTCATTTCCACCTAATATGACCAACTTGCTGCATCTTTTCACGTTATTTTCTAATGTACGATGGTATGCCGTATACTTTTGCTAGAATCTCCGATACTTTTTGTGCCGCAATTTCTTCTAAGGTAAAGAGGACAACACGACCCCAATTCTTCCACTATTAACGTAACATCCTACATCGTTGTGCGCTAATTAATTTAGTTGACATAATAAACTAAACTAACAAGACAATCCAGAGTATTGATTGGTTAATGCACAGAATGAATTATGGTCCGAATTACTCCATCATATTACTCCATAATATATGCTAATTAATGCTCGTCTGTTAAGTCTGCTTGTACAGATTGTGTGAATAGAAAGACAGCTGATTGTACTGCACTGCGGTGCTAGGCTAACCAGCTATGACACCGTTAAGTATTACGTATTTATACCTATGTAACCTGTTTTGAATTAATAACACAATACCATTACTACTATCATGCGGTATGCATCTTAGTCAAAAGGTTATAGGCAAGATCTGGGTTCGCAAAGACCTCACAATTCGCAAGAGATACCAAGTTGGTCTTGTTTGATCCAAAGAGAGCAAACATTCTCAATTAAGCTCGGGCTGCGCAAAAGTGCTCCGGATCAAAGACAATATATCGAGATATATTGGCTCCAGAAAGGAAACGTGCTTTGACTTATACCATATTAATACAAGTGATAACATTCCAACACATATTATGTTGCCAAGTTGGGGGTAGAAGTTACAGTTAAATACAGAAGGAGATCTAAAACTCTTAAGTCTGGAATTGTGATAATATAGTGCAAATATCGTCGGATTACGAATCAGTTCTGTTAACTACCGTTTACTTGTGGACTATTATAAATCCACGTGAGTTTTTTTGTAATTTTCTCGTAAATTTCATTTGACTTGAAAACTTTTAGTTACCCATTTTATATATATGTTGGCATACTTTTCTCTATATATGTAAAAAACATATAAGTACACGTATGGCTATATTGAAGGATTTTAATATTATCTGATTATCTGCTGCAGTTACAACAAAATGAAAACGTCAAGTAACCACCATTTAAAAAAATATTATTATTATTAGTTTTTTTAATGGCGTAAAAATATAGACTGAAATAATCATTAGGAAAATATTTAGTAATTCAATTTTTTTAACAGTAAGTTATTTATTAGTGGTTATTATAAGCACACCCACCTATAAGCATACACATTTAGCCTGACATTTTTGGTAGAATATATTATATCATATTTTGTTTTTAGTTGTTTAAAACAATGTATGGTTCCAAATATGCCATAGCATACATTAGGTTATTCCTAAAATGATACCCGAAACTTATTATTAAATTGATGTTAGCAATTTCACTCTTATTATATCTTTCAAAATATTTTTATAGATATATAAAATGTTATAATTTTTTCAAATACATTATAATCGAATAGAGAAGTAATTACTTTACAAATTAGCCAAGCTTAATTAAAATTGGATTAATATACTTATAACATAACCAAACGTATAAGAAAAATAATTATTGTTATTGTTTTATTGTCAAATTCGATGATCATGTTTCCTCGGAACTGCTCGACAACGCTTCCTAATGAGAAGATTAGTCATTGATATTGAAGGTTACGATCGTAAATATCAAGAATTTAATATCTCTTATTTTTTCCCTATAAATTGCAAATTTCCTATCAAATTATTGGTAAAATCTTTTATTCAACTTAATGCTGTCTAAATGCTTAACTTTTGTTATGCCATTGAGTCTAAATTTATTACTTGACAGTTTCTTGGTTTTTGGATAAACAAAACTATCTTTACAATACATATAAACAGAACATTACACTCAAATGTGGTGTGCATATAGGGTTTATCACCCAAGAAAACTTTGGATGTATGAGTATTATGAAATATTTGCGCTTAGAGTAAAACTTATGAAATGTGAATCTCTATTATTAACCTAATTTAATTAATGTATTGTTCACTTCATATTAAATATCGTTATAATATTCGTAGAATAGCTGTGTAATATCATTTGTTTACACAGTCAAAATTATAACCAAGAAAGGTATTCGTGACATTGTGATCTAGACGATGAGCACTTCCAGCCCCGGAGAAGGATCCAGAAATGCATTGGCCGAACAGTACAAGCATACACTAGCTGGTGTATATCCCGAGCTTGCTCAGGGGGAGAGTTCTCTTTTGGTACTCCTCCTGGAGGAATGGGAGGCCAATAGTGCCCGGCATTGGACCAGGTTCAAGGAAATCTACCCCATCTACCTGCCGAAACCGTTCTCAGAGCCCGAGCACCTGTCACAGGCTGATCTTGAGGCCAGGGCTCAGAGTGAGTGCATGGTTCTGTTCTGCATGTACGGAACACACATACCACGCATACATCAGAGGTTATCTAATCTTGCACTTCATCTGTGTTTCTTTCAAAAGCTACTCTCATAACCAAATAATAATTACATTTAAAAAATGGAATAATGTGAATTTTAAGTTCTCTGAAATTAATTTTCTATTCTATATGAAAAGCTTAATTATGAAATGATTTTTTGACATTATATTTACCAAAATTAACACTAAGTGGATTGCCAATAAAGATACCGTGATAATTTCAATCTATTTATTATAAGTAATTGAAACAATATTAATATAAACTATTCTATTAATTATGCACGCTTTTTGTTAACATATAAAATTACAGTATTTATTTTTGGCTCGTTTTTATATTCATTTCATCACTAACATAATTAAGTACTTGTTTTATTATTAAGAAAGAAATGTTTGTGAACTCATTTGTTGGCCTTTTTATAACTTAGAAATAATTAATATCGTAGCTTCTTGAAAAATGATTAGTTAAGTATTGATTAATTATCATGGCAGATAAAAGTCGTCTTTGATTATTTACCAACTGAATTTACAAAAAAGTAGGCGTATTTAATTGATTATAATTTGTCTTACTTCATCTAAGACAGAAATAGAAATTGTTTTATCGCTTAGAATAGTTAGTTATCCGATCTCTATGATCTAAGAAGATGTATTGAATTAAACTTCAAATGTTCAAAATAACTATATTGATTAGCTAATTTATATATGTAATCAATAACTATGATTCCATATTTTGTATAATATATTATTATATTTACTCTATTAATGTAGTATTGATATATGGATGATAATAATATTATTTAACAGATAATTATTGATTATATTATTCAATATCTATATTCTATATTATTGATTAGTTACAATTTAAGATATCGGAATGGAGAAAGTTATTTTTACATTTCAATAAACAATATTGACCATATAAAAATTAATTGATTTTTTCACAATATCGCGTGAAATTTTAGAAATTGTAGAAATTTATTTTTGCTGTTTAACGTAACATTTTGGGAATTCTGATTACTGGTCAATCCAACTGAGATATTCTTTTGATTAAGCCTGAGGACCAATATAATACAACTTTCAAATTAAATTCAGCGCCGTTTTTCATAAAAATATCGAGATATTTATTCCGCATTGACTTTCTGTTGTTTGTTCTGTGTATACGACGACTAACTTTACCTTGTTTCGGTGTTCCTGATTTCGTCTGTCTATCCTCCTATGACGCTTTGTCTCTGAAGTGCGTCAACAACTCACCGACGTCTTGGAATTGAAGGCCCGACTCACCACGAGCGTTGAGGCTTTGGAGTTGCTGCAAAGGGAACTCGAAGATCGGGAGTCCACCTCCGAGATTCAGCTAAAACACGATCGGATTGAGAAGGAGAATTTCAGCCTCAAATTGGAGATTCAATCTCTCAAGGAAAGTTGTAAGTGATTCGGAGTGATTCAAGGAGGATAGGAAAATTGGCATAGTTTTACTTCAGTTCAGGATTAAATATATATCCAAAATTATATATAATATCTAAACAACAGCTCCTTACTTAGGTTTAGTACCATTATAAATGAAATGCAAATGAAATCCAGAAAAAGCCAATGTTGACTGCAAAATGATTTTATATTAAAAAGAAGTAAAGCAAATATATTTTAATTTTGCTTTCATCGTAAGTTTATATTTATAATATCATTGAAATTAATCCAACTGTATGTATAGATTTGCTATATTTCCATTTACATCATTTTTCTACAACTAACCTTGTATTTTCGATGAAATACATTATATATTCATAATTTTATATTGGAGAAAAGGTTTAAAAAATCAATTAAACACATTTTTACAAGTTTTTATGACGTATATATACATATTATATTTGTATATTAATTCTAAAGTTAAGATTACGAATCTGTAAATATATACTCTTCCAGTCTTCAGAATGCATTATGTAGAATACGAAGCTATTTATTCTCAAGAATATGGCTATAGTGACATGTATATGATATTATATTTCGCATCTATAGATTTGTTACAAAATACCATGGGGCTCTAAAACTTTAAAACAATGCATTTTACATATGTGCATTGTGTCAGTGACAAATAGACCATCATTTGTAGTACACAATTGATAGTATCAGGACGCTCATATATCTTCGTCATAGCCACCTATATGTATACTTATTTGTCGCCTTCTTGTTTGATCAATGAAATATGCTATCGGTATATATATATTTATCGGTAGCCGGTTTAAGATTTAATGATAGCAGCAGCTTAGGAAGTCAAATATTATATATCCTGATTAAAATAATATACATACAGTTAAATTTTGTAATCTGTCTTGAAATATTCTTAAAAAATCCAAGTAAGTGTTTCTACATATTTCTAATCCTTACTTTTTCTAAATGTTTTTTAGTAAATTTTTTAATATAACTATTAGTTTGTGTGATGAAAAAAGTCTAGAATAATATATATATACAGTATGTGCTCTATTGTTATATATAAATATTAAATAATTATTTGAAATATGGTTAAAGACTTTTAACTGTACATTACCTACGCAATATTTACTTTAATTTATAATTAATATATTTGAAATAGATAAAAAACTACTGTGCTAATTTCAGATTTTAAAAATAATATACTTTAGCTAAACGATATAAAGTAAAACCGAAACAATATAAATATTATGAATTATATAAAATCGAAAAAAATAATATATATGCACAATATTTAAGGGACATCGCATGAGTCAATATTGGATAGTCGCTTCTATCTCTACTTATATATCTGTGGCCACCTCTATTGTCTCTCTGTTCCTACATTGTGATTGGCTGACCCGGTTGAACGAATCAGTGAACGGCCTCATGCGCACCACAAGCGACCAGGAGACTGAGCTCTCTCGACTGCGTTCTGAGCGACAGGAGGCTGAGCGAAAAGAATCGATCAAGCTAGAAGCAGCGGCTGCTGCAGAAGCGGCACGACTGGAGGCGGAAAAGCGGGCAGAGACACTGCGGATTCAGCGGGAGAGGATTGCCGAGTTGGCCAAGAGAAACAATCGATCGGAGTCTGGTCGAGCTACTGGTCTCTCTGTGAGTGATGCTTTGTCTTCTTGTTTGTCTACCAATTGGATCACAGACACCGATTTTTATGTATATTCCCCTGCGGAAATAATGCAAACAGCTGTTTTCCATACATCTATAAATCTAGATTTAATAATTCTCGAGTATAAATAAGGTTAATTTTCTGATTAGAGAATTTATTGTGACATATCCCCTGTATAAAAGCAATTGGCTTACATTTTGTCAAAAGATTATAATTAGTTTAAAGGTTTCAGAGTCGGTAATATTTAATCTGAGTCGCAATCGATTCGGATATTAATTATTGTTTGAGCGGTTGGATATGGTTTAAGTAAGGTAACGGTAAAGTTTACTGGTGTTTTTGGTATCAAAAGTTATTTTATTGAGTAAACGAGATATAGTAAGTTTTTTTCAGGCAAGTAAGAATGAATTAAAAAAATAAGCATCATGAAATACTATTTAAGATGACTGAGTATAAAATCCAATTTTTATGCAATATAAATTTTGCACTCTATAGAATACTTTTCCAGTAACAATGTTATTTTGAGCCCCAGTTGAAATTGACTATTTGAGTTTACTCAATATGTTGACTCGAAAAGAAAGTAACCACCCAATTATTTGTATAGATTGGATGATACCTATCGTGTGTCAATAATTACAGGAAGCGGAAGTAAAGAAACGCTACAAGATGTTCACCTCGCTAACAGCACTCAGTGATGATGAATACAACTTTGACGATGCAGACACCGAGAACAAGGAGAGTGGCACCTACAAGATCATCGTGAAGAGAAATGAAGATCCCGGGCCACAGATTGTGACGACCCCAGCCAAACTGCCCTGGTCTTCGGACATAGACGATATGGACAGCTGTCTCACGAGGGTATCTCCGGCTACTGTGCCCTCTAAGATCACGAGTCTTCTTGAACTGGGAGGTGGAAGTGAGGACGACGATGAGGATGCAGGGGAGGAGAGTAGTTCAGCAGCTGATGGCAGCCCGCTGGTGACTTCTGAGGCTGAAGATGATGGTAGTCTCACGCTGACAGCTTATGGGTTGCCTTCTAGGGACAAGACGTGAGTTCCACTCATTGTTGGTGTTATAGTACAATGAGACATATACATTGCATAGTCTAAACAACATGACCAGTAAAACAATGAGGCAAAGCGCAGACATTTCAAGAGTTTTATGTGTTGTATTAAACTAATTAAGCAAGCAATATCAATATTGAATTTTTTAAATACTAAAATATAGGATATGAAAAACTGGTTGAGTGGCGGTGCTCAACGTTTAACATATTTGACTATATCGTAAATTGGAGATCTAGTTGATTACAATTATTCAATAACCACGCGTCTTTTGCAACGGCTACTACTACCACTACAGTCCCACTGTGAGGGGTAAATATCATTGAAATTAATCAATATATACCTTTTAAAAATGAAGTATACGCTAACTCATTTACATATTATCATATAACAAATATATCAATATATAGTATCTTTACTATATAGACTTGACTGTCATGGCAATTTAAAACCTGGAAATGATCTTCATTGTTTACGCCAAAACTATTTCTTAAAATTGTTGCGTCATTTTTTCAGATAGCCAATTTATAAATGTTTAATTAAAAACAATTTTCGATGATCAATATATTTGCAGAAAGTAAAAAAAACAACAACTAATAATCAAAATCGACATTTGTGTGTTTCACAGTTTAAAAATAATTACACCTGTAAAGTTCACATAGCATTTTTAAAGTCTTGAGGTACTCTAGAAAACTATATCATCTCTTTGGATATCAGTGAGAACAAGGAGCAGCGGATAATTCCACCAACTACAATCTCGAGGACAAGAAAGCATCATCCACCCAGGAAAGCTGGACTCCCTCAACTCCTCTCAACAGAGGACAAGGAGAGTCAGTGGGAGAAAGAGGATAACACCTCGGAGAAGTATCAAACAGAGAAGCGTGAGATGTTGGATAAGTGCACTCTAACTACAAGTGGAGCCGTGTTGGAGAGGTGGTCAGAACAGAGGCGGGAGAACAGTGCACTCCTGTCTGCCTATGAGGCTGAGATGGCAGGATTGCGTGCCAAGGCGGCAGGTACGGGTGTGGGGAAGGGGGTTGTTACGGCCGAAGACTGTGCACAAGTGGAGATGCGACTGGTGGCGAGGAGAGTTGAGGAGATGTTGGGTGTGCTTCTGCAGTTGGAGATATCCTCTGGGGATCATGCAAAGCCTGGTAAGACTCTGACTAGCTTCACTACATTATGCACTCCAACCTTTCGTGATTAACTTGAAGCAACATATGCATTGTTTCACGTATGTTGCATTTAGTCACAAGACGTTAAAGTGAAAAGGCTACAATGGTTTTGAAGAAGTGCAATTTGTTAATTTCTATGAATATGTTCGATTAAAAATTCGATAGAGAGAAGAAAATGCTTTGCGCAAAACAAGTAAAAATTACCGACAATAAATTGTTTTGTAAAAGGTGTCTCACTATTTAAACCGTCATGTATTCAATTTTATTTTTCTTATGCAATATATGGTTGCAATACTATTATGTAATACTACCCGCCAATGATACCTATGCTTATTATTGTAGCCGAAGAGGGGAGGGACCATGTTGTCTCGAAACGCGTCATGAATAAAAATATATTTACATTTTTGGTTAAGGTTGATTAAAATGAGGTAGATACCGATTCAATGATTTTTCGATGTTCCATTCAAATACCTTGATAAAAATATTTTTACACTTTTTGTAATTAATGAGGGACAATATTTTAAAAATTGGGAAACTAATTATTGCATTTATAATATTGTTTATTCATTTATTAGAAGAGATGTGTATCCTTTATAATGTATTTTACAATATTTTAGAAAACATACTCTTTTAATAATAAGTTTATGTAGGCATATAAGATAGGTGATGCAGTTTCCACATTCCCCATAGCTGTATTGATAGGTAATGGTCATCTGAATGGAGGTCTACTATCAACCGTTTTTGTATTGCTTACAGCAAACCTTCCAGTTTGTATATGTATGCAAAGCATAATATTCACCGCACTTTGTAAGGGCTAAAATATGAGTTCTTTAAATTCCCAGAGCACAAGCTAACAATACAGGTATAAAAGTAAATTTACATTTTGGTCTGCCATGAGAACTAATAGTGAGAAAATAATGACGTACTGATGTATCGTATATTGTTAAAATCTGCATTTGTTAATAGAAATCGTATAATATACGTGTTTTAACGTTTCAAAATTAATATTGATATTATGTAATTTCTATTTAACTTTATTAGAACACTATTTTTGAGGGGCTGTATAACAAAGAAAACTGTTAAAACGCTATCATTAAACGATATTGCCTTTAAAATAGTTATTATTCAGGTAAATACTAAACTTATCAAGCGATGTTAAAATCTGGACGTTGACAAGTTGCAAAATATAAAAAAATAACATTCTTCATTTAATGACTATCTTTTTCAACTGTAGATATAAAAGTAATTAAATAAATACCCATTTGTATAATAAACATCTGTTATAAAATGATGTTATTAATTTGTATACTAGCTGGAATGTCAAGTATATATACAATATTGTTCCTCCTTAGAAATAATCAATAATATTATTACATGTTGCAAGGAGTATCTAGTAGAATCTTTGGTATATTGCGTTTATTTTACTGTATACCACCTATCTTTGTTACTATATTGAGTTTACACATATAGGAAGCAGGTTATAGAGATTAGCATACTTTATACATAACAGTCTTCGGTCTGCCTTAATCGTCTCTTACATGACGTAGAATATTTATTTATAACAGGTGTGTAAGTTTATTTTGGTACTGTATAGCTGCTGAACTCTTATATCTAACTAGGGTCTTATAGAAATGTAGATTAACATCCGTTTTGATATTTAAATCAATAGTTACTGTTATGAGGTTTAGTATCGTTTGTAGAAATAGTGATTTCTTCCGGGCCGGCGATATTTTATAGACTCTGGCTGTGTTGGTATAAAAGTCACATGTATAACGTGAATGCAAATTGATGGCGCCATCATGGCTTATTTAGGCAAATATGATTAAATACAACAGTGGCAGTTTGTATATTCACTATTGTAATATGTAATTATTGTAACATTAAATAACATTTCCATTCAGTTAGTTAATAAGGGTAAAAACTTACTAGTACTAGCTAGGAAAATACATAACAGTATAGTCTAGTCGAATAGCGAGATTTCTCGGCTAAATATTTTAGATGAGTACTAGTGGATGTCAAATTATCATATATTTTGTTATGCCTACTTAAAATATGAGCTATTATTATTACACTATTACACTATTATACTTGTGTATAAAGTGGGTATATTATATGAATACTAGCTGGGTTTACCCGCGCTTCGCTGCGGTTTTATATTATTATTTACTTTTATTACTTCCGTCAAATGTTTTTGC
>JAYRBW010062831.1:0-30121 GCA_036023295.1 Invenusta paracnida
TCGGTAATTCACTGCGGTACATGCATCTGTAGTTCACTGTGGTACATACATCAAGTTAACTGCGTTACATACATCAAGTTAACTGCGATACAGGCATCTAGTTCACTGCGGTACAGGCATTTGTAATTCACTGCGTTACAGGCATCTGTAGTTCACTGCGGTATAGGCATCTGTAATTCACTGCGGTACAGACATCTAGTTCACTGCGTTACAGGCATCTGTAATTCACTGCGGTACAGGCATCTGTAGTTCACTGCAGTACAGGCATCTGTAGTTCACTACGTCACAGGCATTTAGTTCACTGCTAGGGTGTGGGCTTCTGAAGAAACCCATCATGATAGAAACAGCTTGTTTTTCAGTTCTCCCCATAATGCTAGTAATATACATCAGTAGTATGTGACATTATATATTTAACTCTCATGGCATTCCGTCAGTGGGAATTTCTCTCTTGTGAATCAAAATTGCGTTAGTAAGAATTTGTCTGCGTCTCTCCATCCTACATGTCTAGCTCCATATATTAGGCGCTACAAGTATCAGCAACGATATTCAACTTATATTTAATAGAAATAATGTAAGCCTAGAGTTGTATTATACTGTGCTTCCATACAAATTGATTTGATATTAAAATGTGTTGTACATTTACATCGTTGTAAAATGAATATATTTCAATACATGTTTCATCATAAATGGGTGAAGTATTGGGTATAAAGTATTGTTTAAAAGTTATAAAAAATTACGTTATTGATTGGCATTCAGACATTCGTCACATAATCTTAAAGAATTCATATCAATACAGTTGTACCTAAAATTTTATAAACAATATTCTGACCCACTGATACCAATTTTGAAATTTTTATTTAAAAAATACATCTAAGGATAAAATGTTACTTTAAATTAGACTGCATAAAATAATAAGTAAGAGTTTAAATGAAGGGTTATGAACTGCAAAATAATTATCAATATGTGCAGGATATATTAATGTAATATTTTTATTCCTAATCTATCTAGATAAAATTCGTGGCTGCTGACTACTGCTTTAACTTTTCCAATTTAGAAAAATATATCTATAATTATTGTGCATTATCTACAAAATATCTACATTTCAATTACAGTTTTTGGTTAATATTTGGATCTCAAAATCATACAGTTAGAATAAGGAAATAACTTATAAATGTATTTATAGATATAACTTTCAAAATAATTGATATGAGTATTAGTGAGGAGTATATCTCGCATTAGCCAGGGGCCCAACAGGAGCTAAACTTAGTTTGTACCATAAAAATACTTATTTTATTAGATTAAAATTTGCGCGCGTAAATTATATTTAAAATTATGCAAGAATATGAAAGTTAGCACAGGATTTATTAATTAAAATTAGTTCATTTTTTTATTCCACATGGCTCGTTATGAGGTATCAGCGCGTCAGATAAAGGTATTGAGGTAGGATACGGCTTTATACTCTCAAATGGTCAGATCAAGTGTCAGCATTGGTTGATAATCAGGAACTTAGAAAACATTTAGGGAGCTTGAAGCAAATATTTAGAGAATTTTTTAGAAGTTTAGTACACATTTAGGTAGTTTAATCAATTATTAAAAATTAGCAAGAATAAAAACGACATTAAAAACGATAGCTAAATTTCGAATAAAGTTAAATGTTATCAATTGTTTAGGTACTAATAAAATATTTCCCCTCAGTATATGAAGGTAATTTCTTCAATATACCTATAAAGTGAGAAGCCACGTAAATTCAGTGACCAAATTTCGTAGGAATTGATACATTAGTGAAAAAATCGATCAAATTGGATTTCCTAACTATGAAACTTTAACTTATTTTTTGCCTTTCATTTGTTTTAATAATGCACACAACTGTGTATTTTTTAATTTTGCACACAAAATTAAATTAAATTTATAACATTTAATTCGATATACATTCTGTACAACTGAAATTGAAGATAAGGCGTATATTTGTCAATTACGTATAAGTGCTGTTTGACTGTAGCTTGCCTCTGATGTTTTGATTGGCGTGTACACATTTTGAAATTCCAGCTTAATTTTCGTGGGCAAATGTTTCGTTTAAATTGTTAAATTTGATAAAATATCCAAATTTGATTGATCCAATTTTATCGTATTTTTTTAATTTAAATTAAAATGTCCTTAAAGTTATTATGTAATTTTAAGTCAAATATTGCACTTTACGCATAATTTTTAATTTGTACGCAATTTTGATGAATACATTTTTTGAAATTTTCTCATATTTTTATGTTTGGATTTTGCGTAGGTAATAAGGTTGAATAACGTACCCTAATTTTGAAATTCTTGTTTTATTTTAAAATTGCAAAAACAGAACTCCCGCGTTTTTTACATCATGAGCTAAATTACTTCCAGTATATTGAGGGGTGAGAATTTATGATACATACTGTTACATATAATAGCTGACTACATTTTACTTTAGATTAGATTTTTCCACTATGTTTAGCCATAGATAATATTTATATAAATTTGATTGACAGAAAATAGTGCATTGAAAGCAGCTATATCGCTGACGCCTACGTTAAAGTACATATATGCCAATTCGGATCACACTGTTTTACATCGTTAAAGTAAGTTTGTCAATTCAGATCACACTGTTACACATAGTTTAAACTTCGTCAAAGATAGATTTGATGATTCACTAGACATGTTTTTGGAAATTTTAAATAGTGAAAGGTTTGCAAACCAACATTGAATTTTCGCTTTGATTATATTAATAAGTTTCACCTATCTTTTAAGAGGATTTGATTAAACTACTACATTATGCCCGGTACTTCAAAACTGTTTACATCAAGTGAACTCTAAGCAAAATAAACAAATTGTGAAGTGGCCTTATGGATTCTTTTACACCTATTCGACAAGAAGATAAGCCATAAAGAGTATAAATTCTGTAATCAATAATTTATAATCTCTGGTGCATATTAAGCTTTTGATGATCCCGATACAGACAAGGCTATCACAAAATTCATACATACAGTATTAAGTGGTGAGTTTTGTTATCGTTATAAAAATCAGCTAGAATTTGATATTCGCTCCGATAAAAAATATTTATTTATGCACAATATTTCAATCACACACTCTTATGGGCAATGTGTAAAAATAACATTTTATGCAACACTTTTTTTGAGCTAAATGTTTTTATGGGCATAAATGATTAATGAATTTTGAAGTAAGGTGATACAGCAACAGAAATTTTTTCTTATGTCTAACTTTACATTTATTGCCATATAGATAGATACATTTAATTGTAAGATATTTTATTACAAATAAGAATATAAGTAAAAGCTTTTTAGGACACTTTCATGGTGTAACAAATCAATTAAAAAGCAGTTTATTTATCTTGAAAAAGAAATGTTTTTATTGCTTTTATTCTTCATGAAATCAAAATGTATAGATATAAATACTGTTTCGACTACTCGTACCTACACGAGATTTTCAAATCTTATTTTTATGTAGTAGCATGTATGTCACCTTTATTCTTCTGAAAATATCCCCACATATATATAGTTTTTAACATACATTCATAGTTGTAGCTTAGTTTATAGAGTGATTTTCAGATTAAAAAATCGCTATATAATTAAAAAATTTCTAATGCACTTACGAGTTTATATATATGTATTTAATAGACTGGTAAACTTAAATTTTACTCAAATATTTATCGATAATGCTGTAATTGCTTTAACTTTAGCAATAATTAATAATTTAACCAATTGATATCAAAAATTAAAGTAACTTTATCTTGGCACATCGTCTTGATTCGATCACTTATTCCAAAAGTGCTTCCTCATATTGCAGATTGTAGCAAACTTTCGATATCTCGTACAATTTTGAAGTTTTGTGTGAAAATCAACACAAAACATTTGCTTTCAAACTAATTAGATTTCAGATTAAAATACTGTATCATAAAATATTATTTTACACCAAGAAACCAGACATTTCCTTGTCAATCCTCTTGGTACCTTGAATCTTTCGATGTCTCGGTAAAATAGGCTTTTCTGTCAAATCCTCTTGGTACCTTGAATCTTTCGATGTCTCGGTAAAATAGGCTTTTCTGTCAAATCCTCTATTTCATCACAACATTATCGAAAAATTCATCAAACTTTTCTTTAATTTGGATGGTCTCATAGTAATTGAATAAAGTTTGTGAAACGATATAGACATCTTCAGCTGAAGTTCGTTTGGACTGAAGTGTTACTGAAACTTGTTCAGCAACAGAAAACCCCAATACAGAGATATTTAGTCCAACCAACATGGGGAAATTTTGCATAAAAGTCATTAGTTCATCTTCTTTTCTACTACATTCAATGCCTCGGACACGATTACAAGAGTTTCATGCAAGTTTGTCTAGTTATCAAGTATTACTTGGAGATCACTTATTCTTACGGTCCACCACGTTGGACACAGTGGTTTCAAGGTAACCATATCCGAAGTAGAATTATTTACTTGGCTGTTTTCGAAGAGAACTTGCCTTTTGGTAACCGTTTTATGACCTTATAAGTTTCATTGAAAAGTCAAAAGAATCTTGTACAGTCATGAACTGCTAGCTTGCATCTGAAGCGTAAGATGAAGAGAATGAACCGGGCAGTGGACTGACTGGAAGGGCTGATCATTTTGATTCATCTTGGAGACGCTTTGCAGTCCCAGATATTTTTCCTTTAACATTTTTTTGTAGTTAATAAATAAATGTTTTAACAAATGCGCTTGTAATTAATATGCATTTAAATAAATGTGTTTCAATCATAGAACTACTCTGTACAAGCTCTGTACATTTCACCGCTATACGGTAAAACCACGCAGTTTAAAATAAACTAATTCTGGAAATGGCACTATTAGTTAAAATGATTATTGATTATTTTCGTCATTGAGACTATTTATTATTTTACACATTCAAATACCACACATTTAAATTTAAATTGAAAGAAAAACACTCCTTTCTAGTAAATCTGTAATCTAAAAAGGCTTACTTAAACGTTGTTATGACCATAGCGTATTATATATAGCTACATCGCTAAATTAAGTGGTTGACGTACTCAGTACCCGCATGTTGTATGTATAAATATAATTCTTTAACTTAAAGATGTGCTTCTCTCTAGTATATCTTTACATCTTTTGAGGTGCGCAACTAATGGTAGACGGGGTTTCGGAAATATTTTGAAAAACTACAAACTTTCCTAGGATAGAGACAATTTTATATTGTCATTTAATGAAAGTGGCGCTTGAAACATTAGGAGGGTCTTCTGAAGCATTGTTATAGAGGTCGTCTAAAACAGTAGGTGTCGTCGATTTTCTCAATTTTATAACGTTAATTTTAGTTATGTAGCGGCATCAATGTTCCACGGGGAGTCCGCTGCTCCCTTCCTAAAAGTATATTCATTACTATTGTAGCTAAAATCACATATTGCAGCTTTCATTCAAGATAATAGATTTTGATGAAATGTTGAGCATATGTACATATATTGAACATGTTCCAAAGATAATAAAAGGATATTTTTACCTACCTAGTAACCAGTTCTTAAGTCTTCAATTTTGCATAACAACCACCGTTTTAAAGCTATATTTCAAATTCTTTCAATTTTAACCTGTTGCGCTGCTATACATTTATTAGAACGTCAAATCTCATGCTTATATTATTCCTGTCAAATTTAATAATTAAGGCATAAAAAGAATAAATATTATCTAAACACGTTATAAACCATAGAAAGATATTTCGAAAAAGCAAAATTTACATGGTTGTATTCTCAGTGAAAAGTTGTATATAATATTGTTTTTATATGCGCAATTAAATTGCATTTTTTAAATTATATGTTTACACATACTACAGTAATAATATAATGATAACATAATCTGTCCCTCAAACTTTAAACTACAATTGTTTAACTTTATTCTAGCATTACTAGATCGAATTTACTTTAAAAGTTTTTTAACGCATGTCTTAATCTTACTTGCACTTTCAGAGTTTTTGTTAGTGTCAAAGAAGCAACAGAATCCAACCTAATTTGCACCAGTCTGTACTGGCAGCTTCAATGCTATACCTAACATAAAATATGTCTATCACGCACCAAGACAACGTGCTGTATAGCATGTATTCTGACTCTGCTGGGGTCTTACAGACAGGCATCCTTAAACAAACAAATGAACCTCAAGGAGGAGTTCTTCCCCTTTTCCAGACCACTAATCAAACACGGAACACTTTTCATTCAAAACTAATCCTCTCCAACAGAGCAAACAACTAATCCTCTCCAACAGAGCAAACAACTAAACATTCCCTCCAATTAATCAGCAGTGGATCCGCTTTCTTTTTAGCAATGACAAAGTAAAATTGTATCAAAAATCCTATTTAACGATATTTTTATCAATTTTAGAACGATATTGCCTTAGTCAGTGCTAAATAGAAACTGCATAAAACATAATGCCTGATGATCGAAAATACGAGTCTCAATTAGAGTACACTACTGAAATTGTAGTTTTCAAAGTAATACTTTTACGCGAATGTTATAAAGCTGATTACTTTTTAAAAGTAAATTAATTTTGTATTTAATATGTTTTTTAATCTTATGAGAAAATCCTTAACAAAGTATTATAAAGTCTTATTAAAATAAGTAATTACATGCGTTTTACAAAAGCATTTTGATATACTGAAAAATGCAACAATGAGCTTTCATTTAAGCTTTCTAAGGGTTGATAATCTTTTTTTTAATAATACGGGTAGCATTCATAAAAGAATATCAAAACAGTTTGAAAATTAAAAACTGTCCCTAATTTAAAGACAAGCGGAACTACTATGAACTGTTATTATTTTAAATAAAAGTATATTTTGTGATTCTATTTTACAAAATTTAATGCTTCAATATCAAAAGACAGGTTTTTTATATTTATTAAAATGAATTGTTTATTCTTTCAACTCTACAATTGTTTTTCGTTCTTTCCAGAAATAGAATAAAAATAATTCCAAAAATGAAAATGTCTAATGGCTTCTTAAATGCATTTCTATCAAATTTGTCCCATTTATGTAGCAAAAATATAAAAAATAAAGTTGAATATACTTATTACTTATGGAATATATTGCTAAGAATTAATTATAGTAGGTATGAATTTGTTTATAAATGAAATTAATAAAATAAAAGTATGTTGTATATAATATATACAACATTTATATACAACATATATACAACAATATATAGATAATTTTAACTATCTGTATATTATACGGATAGGTAAAATGATCTTCTATTCAATAAATAAATACATTTATCTATGAGAGTAGAGGCTATCCGATAAAATTAAAGAAAGTAGAAAAGCTCTACGAATACTGCACAAGGCAAAATATCTTTAGGTTATACATACAGATAGGTATGTAGCAAATTATAATTATTCCAGTAAAGTTAAATACAAATATACCTATATACATATTTGAGTATATTGATTGATTGCTTGCAGTTTTACATTTTCAACGTTTCAATCAGTCAATCAAATATGTTCATGGTTAAACCTTTAAAGACAATCTAATATATGACACAAAACTTAATTATTATAAATTTAGGAAATTAGCTTCCACTTTTCTCACAATTAAATATTTTCAAAACTATTTTTATAAAATCAAATGTGTTTATAGTTTTGTCTTCTATAGATAAAATATTAATAGAAACGAAATAAATAAAAAATAAATAAAAATGGTTGTTTTCATAGCATCAGTATAACCATGAGTGCGGCAGAGTTGAATAGTCTATTTTGACCTGGCTTGGTCTGCAGTCCTCGTACTGTTGTAAAATATACAAGCAATGTACCATCAATTTATTGCAAATGGAGATTAGAAGACCCCATTTACAAACTATGTATGTAAGAATACGATATTTTATTTGATCATTTGCGTACAACTTGGCTTTTAGTAGTATGGGGCTTTTCTAAGGTGATATACTACAACTGTATTGTGTAACATTAGGAGGTGTCTGAGCTACTGAAGAGACCAAGTTCAAAACAGGCTTGTCCAGCTCTCCCCGCTCTGTTAGTAGCATGAAGTCGACTATTCATATTTATTAAAAATTATCTTATTTAATATAGAAGAAAGTTGAATGACATGTACCTACATGTACAATATTCGCTGCAGATTTGCATCTTTTGGAATGACTAATGAACAAATGTTGTATCGTCCGCAGTGCGTGAACCCCGTTCCTGCACATGTAAGTGAAGATAATCTGACACAGTGTGACCAACTCCAATTCAGAGAAACGGGCTTATTGAGTCGTTTGAGCATCACTTTTATTTAAATGCTGATAAAGTAGTAAAATGATTAACTTGTCTCCCTCGAAAATTATTGCACTCTTTTTCAAATAAATATTAAATGACCAAAGTCATCAATGCAAATATTGTTAATTTTGACTAGATGGAACAGCAATGTGGGTTCATGTGTAGGTACAGGTTCACAATATAGCTGTTACATAATTTTCGAAATAATTACATTGTAATTAGATTTTTTATATATTTATTATTGAAGGTTATCTCAAATTTAAAATAAAATACGTATCAATTTTAATTTTTATTGTCTCAATAGTTAACAATGCGTTCTTTTATTAGATATGAAACAAGAATTATATATTTTTTATTTGTACAACAGGTATCTCATTATCTCAGTATCTCAGGTATATCTCAGTATCTCAGGTATATCTCATTTTTCCCATAATAGCACACAATCATAATAAATTTTAGTTTTATTTATACTTTCATACGTTAAAACCGCTTCAAATGAACATTTTTTCTTTCTTTCTTTTGTAAACTATACCCCGTATTTTGTAAGCTTTAGTACATATATCTAAGTATTTTAGATTCATTTCTAATACACTCACGATATAGGCCCATGAGAAGAATCTTGAATCCAAAGAGATGAATATCAAGCATGATTTATATTGTATCGATAAATAAAGAAAAATGGGGCTTTCTGTTATCTGATTAAAATTCTTCACAAAAATATGTCTTTCTTTCTTTAATAATTTATTTTAAGTACACAGTCTATTGATTATACTATACAAGCAAAAAGAATAGTGGCGCTTAGCTGTACATATCTCAATATTTAAGTTGTAGAGTATTACACATAGAGAAATCAATTTTTTAAGTTTGAGTGTCACCATATATGCATTAAAAAAACTGTTAAAAATTCGATCACATTATAAACGAAAAATGTTCAATTAATTGTAAATCGTTATATAAATTTGTAAATTACATTGAGGATTTCGTCATTTAAACACAAATGATTTTTTGATATTGAAATATTTTTTAACGAAATATTCACATAGTTATGTGAAATTTAATAAATTACATTGATTTTTCGTAGTCATTAAGTATTCAGTAATTTTTACTGCTCTACATTATGTAAATATTGTAGAATGGAGAATGTTATGGAATTAAGTATAATTCATTTATTTAATTTCTATTATATATTTCGATTTTCTAGTCTGGAGACATAATGCAAGCGATGCTTCTGGTTGTTTCGTTCATTGAATTATTATAAAAATGTAAACATATAGGCACATAATTAGGCTTAATAATTAGGCACATAATATAGGCTTAAGAAAAATTGTATAATACGTAATTTAAAATCGATAATATATTGAAATCGGTTAGATTTTATTGTTTACGTTTATGTTTTAAATTGGTGGGCAACAATGAAAATTAATTAATACAATTGAAAATTAACGGTCAAGATAGCCCAATTCATATGAGTGAACGGTTAAAATCCCAGGTTGTTGATCCTTACTGTTGAAGGTACAATTCTTGAATTCATTAGAAAAGATCACGGGAACATTACCTAAAGCCCCGAAACATCTGCCGTATTATCTTCCCCGTGACCAATCGGTTACAACTTTTCTGGATATATACGCTAACGACTCTGACAGAAGCTAGCATCTTCGAAGTTGTACTTTTCTTACCATACCGCTGAATAGAGTTAGGATATTTGTGGCCTGTTACTGAGACTAGGTATCTCTTCGTTTGTGTATCTATTCTCACGAAACACGCTGACCATTGTCACGCGGATACAGTGATTGGCATAGCGCTTGGACAATTGTAAATAGTGGAAAGATAGAACAGGAGATTCCCGATATTGTTCACTAATCTGACTTCGTTAGTAATATATTTTGTAAACAACAATCGATAAATGCTTGTAAAAATACACTATCTGCTCATACTACAATGTTTATCAGAAATGGGGCCACAGACAGCCATTATAGCGTACAAACATGCAAAACATACATTGCGCAAATAGGAATAGACAGCTATGCGGCATATTATTATAGTGCAAGTTCTTGATGCGCAGGCATTAAATAAAACTTTATATTTTTACAGACACTAAGTATCAAATTTCAAGCGGTATAGAAAATAGTACATTTTTATATATGAAATTAACTTTATGAAAAATACATATTTATTTAATATGTAATTTTATGCCATTTGGAAAGATCATATTTGCTCTCTGAAGAATACTAGAAGAAATTGCACAACCATTTAGCTTTAAAAAAATTATCTTTATGAATTTGAACATGTTTTTTAGTCAGTAGAATATTTATATTGTGAATTTTTTTATTGAACAAAAATTGAATAAAATATTCATATATTAATATTGCTTATAACATTTATACTTCATAAAATAGTTCCATCTACATCTACATTAAATATTTAAAATATATATAATTGAATGGGCTAGTTATTACTCGTAATAACACTTTAAGTATATTTTAAATCTACAAGAAAACCAATACTTATTTAGTTTTATTTTATACATGAACAGTGTTTTAATGTACAAATTTCATGCTTTTACACTTTAATTTAGTTTTACTAGGTATAATATTATTCTTTTTAGTAATAATCTTCATTTTTATTTTTTATTAATGAAATATTTATCTTTATGTAAACACCGAAAATCTCTAATCACATGAACTTACGTGTAAATTTATATATTTCACATTTAGAGGCTTTTTCTTTATAGTTTTTCTGGATTTCTACATTTTTTGATTTTTCAACTGGGTTTTATTTTTACATTTCCCCCATATTTTGAATTTTTATCTAATTTCGTTGCTTTTATAACATTATGCATTTTACAGTAGAAACCGTACATAATACAAAAAAGGCCGCGATAACAATATTAATAATAATAACATTTATGTACAACTAATTTCGTTTTAAACGGTTATCATTAGGAAAGATAACATTTAATACGTTAATAACATAAATAAAGCATATTATGTATATTATATATGTTACAATAATGAGTGCTAATTGCATACAAAATCTAATTCTATACTAAAATATTACAGAACAATTCGAACAATTAAACTAAGAAAACGAAATGAAAGAGATTATAAAATATTGATAAAATAAGACTTGGTCAACTTGCACATGACATTTATTAATAGGGCCTGGTTGTTTATTTTTTATATACAATGATTCTTTTATGAAAAAAAAATAATTTGCAGTGTCAAGAATAGAAAAGTTATTAATATTACTGGAATAGCTACATGAAAGGCAGAGAGAAACAATAGCCGAAATTATCGACGATGAGCCATGCTAAAATTTCTAGTGAAGTGATGGCACGCTTAGTTTAACCAATGTAACACAAATGCCTATTCTCAGAACTAAACAGATAAATTAGTAAACAAAACTAGATTTTGTAATAGAAACATGATATATAAGCGAAAAATATTAAGCTAATTGAACTTATTTAAAAGCTAGTTTAAACCGAAAATTGGGATTATTCTAGAAAAGCGTTTTAATTTTTATTTGAGGACTGAGAACGGGGATTGAAAAAGGAAGTATTTTAACTGTAGAATTATCAGACAGGGTACCAATCGAAATGCGAACATTTGTTGATATTTAAGAACAAGTTAACGCATTAACTTCGTTTTTTTCAATTTAATTGTTTGGTCTGTACTTTCATAATATATTAGTATTGTTGTAGATTTTTTATGGAATTAGTACTCTTTATTGTAACCTATGTCAGCTTCCTTTCTCTAATTAATATATTAAATGTTATCTTTCCTGACAATGTCCTTATAAGACAAAACTAGTCGTAAATAATTTCTTATTATATGAACATTGTAATCTTGGTATTTATTTGGTTTATATACAGTGCAATCTAAGTGTTATACTTTTGTACATGAATGTAATGGAATATGTACGTGGAAAACAATAAACGACAAAATATTAACATAAACACGGATCATTCATAATACTTAGTAAAAAAAAAGGTTTTAATTTTCGTCTAAAAAATGTAATTTTGAGTGGAACGCAAAGAACTGGGCGGTGTGTTTCAGGCACTACTTACTTTTATCGAGAAGACATCGCAATGCTTATGGTTATACGTGGACAGTAAAGGTAAGTTGATATTTGGGAGCGTCAATTATCACTTTATAAAGAAGAATGTGGAGGTTTATTGAGTTCTCTGAGATTGAAGAATGACAATAGATAAATATATATACATACAAATAAATATAAACATATAAACATAACATATAACATAATGCCATATAAATGTTTTTTTAGACTTTTCTTCAACATTTATAATATAATTCATATGAACCAATTCAAGAAAACCAAATATGACAATAATTTCTAGTTTATGCACTTATCAAATATATTTGAGACTACTAAAACCAAATATATATTCCTATGAATTTTTGCAAATAAATCAGATAAAGCGTTAAACTGTTAAAGTTTCTTAAGAACACATTTAATATAACAGTTTTGATTTTAAAAATATATTGAAGCATCTACAGCTGGCTGATAAAAGAATTATTTGTATCCTTGTTCAGAAAATAATATTCAAATTGTTTTACATCATAACAAACTGTAAAAATCGTTAGATATTTTCTTTGTATTAAACAAATTTCAAGAATGCATTAATAAACCTTGAATATAATATTGCTGGTAATCTAGGATTCATGATTCAATTTTATCAACTTACACCTAGTTACCGAAGTTGATTTCTATTGCTATGTAATGTAGAGAAAATAGTCGTTCATCTTATGTTACCGAGACTGTTACTGGACAAGCTTGGTTCAGTGGAGTAGTCTACATAGTTATAAATAGTTCGATTGGTAATAATTTTAACAATAAGTATCTGGATGTCTTTATGGGTTTTGCGCGTCAGACACTAGTCTAGCGTTTGATTGACCCTATGCAATGACGTTATCTAAAAAACACATGTCTAAAATTTAACTAATTTATTCCATTTTTCCTATCTTCAAAGGATGACCTCAACGCGACACTACAGAAGCACTATAGATTCATCAAATTCGGTATAACCAAAGAGTTTCAGATGGTTTAGTTGATATAATAATTAATTTGTAATGAACAAAATTACTTTGGGAGTATAATTATAATGAATTAATATTTATAATTCAAGATTTTTTCGTTAATAATGATTGTTAGGCATTTTATCATCTTTTATTTTTTTTCTCGAGTTATTTATTCTCATTATTATTTACAATCATATTTTATTTTCACTATTATTTGTGTAATTATTTATCTCAACTCCAGTTTAGTATGTTGAATAATATATAGTTATAACTATTTTTTTCGATCTATTTAATCTCTTAAAATTCTGTCTTCTTTACCTTTCTTCTTTTTTAACTTAATTTTTATAAACTTAATTAATAACTTAATTTTTATTAAATCACATAAATAGATAAATAAACTACATCAATCCACCTCTTCATCATACTAAATAATCGCATACTTCTCAATAAACTCAGCGTTTTATAATAAACCTAAAACCAATTGACGAACTTTTCGATTAAAAAAGAAACCACGTGTTATAAAGAAATAAACTTTAGGAAAGGTGAATCACGTATATTATATGTAAGCCAGTATTATCAGGATAATGACAAAGAAATAAGTACAAGCATATATATTTAACAATGGTCTACTAAATAAACTGATCATATCTTTCGTCTGGCGATGAAAACTGGCAACTTCCGTTAGTGGAAATCCAAAAATCCGCTTCCTAGATTAAAAAAAAACGCAGACAATGTAAAGGTAGCAACATAAATTTAATCCAGTTTTCAACCGTGGAGGTATCTTTTATCTGAGGTCATGATTGGGATGGTCTTCCATGAAATATATTAATCAAAGTTGAAATGGACAGGAAACTCCGCTCCACTCTCCTCATAAGGGATAAATATATAAATACGTCAACATTAATTTTAGATTTGATTTTTTTACTGACAGATAGACTATAAGTTATGGATCAGATGATCAAGTAAATAGATTCGTAGGAAAATTGTTGTGATGAAAATATTTTCAAGTAAGTTCTCATTCGATGTTGAAGATGAGATGGCGAGACGGAAAAAACAGATAGGATGGAAAAATTGAAACATTGAAAAGCAAACATTTGGTTTTAAGCAAATTCGATATTTTTAACGAACATTGTCATTGAGCATTTAATATGATATTGTATTGTAATTTATTACATGAATAATAAATCGTATAGCGAGTAATATTAATTTTACATATTTAATAAAAGCGACACGAATAATTTACTAGTTCTGTGAAAGGTAGAAAATCTAAGACACTTTTTGGTTTACAACATAATTTAAGAAATATGATTAATAACTGCTCTTATATAAAATATATATACCTGTATTACCCTAAACTTTGTGTACAACACTGTATTAGTTACACCACCTTTTAATGATGTTTTATTGGATTAATTTGGTATGGACATTTATTTTTCATTCTTATATTTGTATAGGAGACTCCTGAAATTTTATTTTTTGACAAAAGTATGACAATTATTGTAAGGTGATGGGGGCGGTATCTAAAAGACCGGTATGGATAGAGTTATGTGACCTGATAATAATAAATAAAATAAGCTTTGTTTGCATTTTGTCCGGCGTAAGGAGCATTACGTTAGTACTTACAGAAAAGTACTTATATATATATATGTGTAAAGATATAATAGTAGAAATTATACATAATATACATATTGTAAGGAAACGATATTTAAGAGGCATTGTTAACGGTGGACTCAACTGATGTGAGTAATAATACAGCGGGCAATAGTTCCTAATTAGTGAGTTTTTGGTGTCGCTATGCCTAACACCGGCATGAAGCATTTTGACAACAAAGCTTTTAGAGTTCTGGCTGGTCACGATAAGAAGTTGCCTGTCATGAGTGGTTGATCTTGACCGAGTCGGGTATTTGTGATCATTTCGAGGCGGCATGAGTTTGTGCAGAATATGGTATTTTGTTGATAGAATTTTTTTAATCAATTTCTTTTCGTGCTTTTCTATAGTTTCGCTGAATGTTTTTTGCGGTTCGCATAACTTGAATTTCTCACATCTGCGCAAAGATATTTTAATTAATATGCGTTAATAATATAATATCTTTGCATCTGCGTAGGAAGCTGGTGGTTCTTTGGCGGTCTGCGGCTGATGCAAAAGTCCACCATCCTGGAGCGCTGCATGTTAATTTACTCAGTACTTTTACTTGAAAGACTGAGTTCCGGCTCTTTAAATCGAGGCCATTGTGCTTGTAGATCTTGATTGCATAAATATCTTTGCAGCATTTTTTAATCTGCTTATTAATATTGTCTGAGACGGTTAACTTAGAGTCTAAATGAAGATATTTATTTATTTCATAATTGAGTTAGTTTTATATGCCTTTTACAAGCAATATTTTTGCACCTTTATAGAACGACACAAAAGATTACCACCACTAAGAACGTTTTCTTTCAACACCGGTTTAGCACGCCCCTTTAAAGTCAGTGGATACATTATCCACATCTTGTTTTACTCCTTTCGAGAAGAATATAATAATATTTAAATGATAAATGCGATAAACCTGATCCACATTGTTCTCTGCAAACATTAAAATAGGTGGAATAAATAAAATGAAAAGCCAAGCGCGAGGAGCATCCTCTTGCAATTCTTTAAAATTAAGCGTTCATAACAGACCGAGGTGCGATGTGAAGTGTTCTCAAACTATTTATCAGTTAAGATAAACTGGAAATAATAATTTTCCTAGAAAAGCTTTGCAATCAGCTAAATTAAGAAAATGTATTTAATTTAAAAGAATATAGCATAGTGAATAAAGTTAGAATGGAATAGACTCGTCTTCAATGTCAATAGTAAAATTATCAGTAACAACAACAATATTCACTTTTCTTGACATAGATAATGAATACTAATCAATAAACTCACTGCATGGCTGCCGAAAATTCCGTGTCACAGTCAGAAATAATCAGACGACCAGGAGGGATAATGTGTGGAATAGTCTGAGAGGCTAATGGCTTGTGAATTTTGGGTTTTAGATAAATGCAGTAACTACGGTAATAGAGCAAGGATACATGTAATACGATTGCCTTTTTGTTTGTAAATGTCTTTCTGTTCAGATCAGAAACGATATTTTGAATTCTTTATTCAGAAAATGTGTTAAAATTGTTGTCTAAGTTAACTTAAAAAGCTACAATTGGTTAACTGCCAATTCATTTAAAAAATTCAATCCGATTTTCAAATAATAATAACCCAGTTTGACAACCTTTATCAGCTGGATCAGTAATTATTATTTCAAGTGATAATAGATAAGCCAGGCGATTCCAACTATCGTAAGTAGTATTGTCATGAGAAGAACCACTTCTTTTATTAAAGATATCCAAAATACGACTCCACAAACTATTGCAGAAGTGAAGGTAGAAACTGAGTAATGTTGCAGATTCCCTTTTAGGAAGTTTAAGAGATATTGGGTAGAATGAAGATGAAGCAAACAGTTACACTATTGTCTCAAGATCCCACATTCAATTTGTGTCGTTTACGATTTAAGAGTCTGATGCATCCGAATGTGAAGGTATGGAAATAAACGAATTGAGAGTATAAAGTACAGAGAAGTGGGCTGAAATCAAAGAGAAATTTGACAAATGAATAACATTAGTATTTAAAGGTTGTTGTGAATTCACAAACATTAGTATTAAAATGAGAATCCTATTTTATCAAATTGAGAGAAGCGCTTTTCTCAGTCCAAGTATAATGTTAGTGTGAAAAAGTCATTCATTAATGGAGTCCAGAGTACGAAGACGAGAGTCAGTTTCAGATAACAATCTGTTCAGTCTCTGTAATATTGATTTCATGAAAAATGTCCGAGATAATGAAGAGTAAAGGAGCAGATGCCCACCTTAAGTCCTGAATGGCCTTGTAAGATTGAGGATCGGTGATGGAAAAGACACAAAGAAAGCCATCTCCAGTTCGGAAATAGTTGTCTCGAATTGCTGCGTAATCTTCCTGACCTGAAAGGGAATTATTGAAGGGGTCAGAAATATGCAGTTGTTAAGATACACAACGTAGAAAAGCAAACGATCTAACTCACTGTATTATGTAATATAAAATGAAGGCAATTAAACTTGTATTATATGCATGAGTATAAATTTCATAAATATATTTAATAACATTTACTCTTGTTTAAAATTAATTGATAACAACTACCAAATGATACAATTAGATTATAATTAAAAATGCACATTTGAACTATTTAAAAATATAATATTTGAACTATTGCACATACATTCTAGAAGTATTAATAACTTTCTTGACTTCAAATAAACACTCAATTTATTACTAAAAAGTGAGTTAGGAAAGTTTCTGAAAAATATTAAAAATACAGTAATTTTAGAAAAGAATTATGAAATGTGCAAAAGTGCAGATTGACTATTTATGGACTACTCAAGCTTCTTTAAACTTAAAGCTAATTAATGTAGATGAATAAAATTCGTCAAATTCATAAAAATCTTATCAAAATAATACTTCTACTTAACCTTTAGCTAACTAAACAGAGTTATAATGTGACATTTGAGGTGATGGCAAAAATATAAGAAATTTCAGCGACGGAATAAAGTTCAGAGGCCTTTAAAACACATTGTGCAAAAATATTACATAATAAGTGGAAACTTAATTATATATATTATTTAACGGCTTGACAAATATTATATTATTGTGTTTGATATACATACATGTTTGATGTACATATGTTGCAAATCTTATAAACTAAAATAAATGTGTGGCCCACATAGACACCCACGCACCCTACTTTACGTTTATAAAAACAGGTTTTTGGGTGCGTCTTATTAGGGGGTTAATACGGCAAGTTGTGTCATTCATAAATATAACATAAAAGTAGGTATTCAATAATGGGCGAGCATTTTTCAATAAAAGTAATATAATACTTGTCTTTACAATAAAAGCTAACTGAAGATCGATGCTTTTCACATTTGTAGGTTTAGGAAGGAATACTTATAAAAAAGACATACATGTGTTGCCATATACATGACAATTTATACGTTTATTGATGTATGTTTTGTGGAAAGTTATATTGATTTATGCTGCTGTTCGTCTGTATGATTCTGGATATTTGTTTGAGAGAATTGATTGATTCATTTGTACGAATTTAGTATTGTGAGTCGAATTGATTATTATCTATTGGTGAAATTAAGTTTTTGTGGTCTTTTTGGAGTTATCAATTCTGGTGTGATGTTTTGTAATTTGCCTGATTGTGTTTTTTCGAATTTGATTTGAATTTGGATTTAAAATCTCCATGGATGAGAATAATAAGTTGTCGGAGGCTGGAGTGAGTTGGTCGTGCGCCAACAGAAAATGTGATTAGAAGTATTCTTGAGGGAATGAATTGGAATCCTATATATTTGGTGCGTATAAATTGTCATTAAATATAGGGTGTCCCATAAACTGTGTCGTCTTTTTATATAGAAACTGAAAAATATAAAATATGTCTATGTTTTAGTTAGTTCATAATTAGACAATGCAGTAGCATCGTTAAGCCAAGATATTGCTAGCTACAATATACTGGCGACATAGAATCTTTTCACTGTAGGCTGCTGACAATAAATGTGAAATAAAAATTGATTGAAACAAAGAAATTATATAAACTTTACTAAAGCGAAATTAATAGTTTATGGGACACCCTATGCTAACAAAATATTGTGTCCCACAATCTACCTATTGCAAGTCATATATATAGGAGAATACAAATATTCATCTATAAATGCAGTGCTTATTCTTAAACTTACAACAAAATATATATCATATTTTATTTATTCACAACCAATTCTACAAATAATGTTTAAACAGTATATATAATTGTGAATCTTCTATACATACATATATATGGGTAAATATTTTCCATTATCAGTACCGCTCAGTTCAACAATTTTCCAAAAAGAATGCATTTTAGTATGACGTCAGGTGATCACGTGACCTCCCTTTTTGGTGAACAATCGTGAATATAACGCTAAAAGTTGAAAAGCATTATTTTAGAAAAAGTCTCGTCTAGGCTTACAAATGGTTTGTTGTTGCAAACGAGGAGAAGATAATGGAAGTTCTATAAATGTTACGTTTATAGTTTTAAAAGGATAAATTAGGTTTTTGTGGAAAATGAAAGACTGTTTTAGGTAGGAAGAGGATACAAAATTACGCTTATAGGGTGTCGTCAGTTTTGGATTAAGATATGCAATGATCTACATTTAGGATAGAAGCGGTTTAGTAGAGTTATAAAAGGAATTTGTAAAAGAACAATTTTTAGAATTAATATTGCAAAAATGGACCATTTTCTACAGCCAAGCAAAAGCCCTTTGAAGAAAGCTGAAAATGAGACCTTTCCAATGTCTGTGAAAAAAGTACTAAAATTCAACAAAGAATTCAATAAAAGTTTTCTTTCGGAATATAAAGACAGAAATGTATGTCATGCACTGATAATATGAATCAATGTTTACAAAAAAATACCACGGAATTAATTAAATAATTTTTAGCACAAACTTTTCAAAAAATGAAGATTCATCAAACGCGGTCTTGCCAAGCTTTTTTCAATTCCCTGATGTCACGTTTTCAGAATTGAGGTAACATCCAGGAACTGGAAAGAGCTGAGTTAAGTGGTGACTCCTGCCGATGTTCGATATAGTCTGTAAGTAATCATAGCTGAGCAATCCAAAATGTACAAAAAGAGAATTCTAAATTGTGATTGTTCCAACAGATTGCACGAGCTGTTATTAATGCGCTTTGCTAAGATTTCAAAAGCCAACAATTCTAATCGGCATTTTGATTGTGAATGTAACCAGAGCTCAAAGAGTCTGTTGGAACAGTTACATTCACAATCTAAAATGTAATGTCGATTCGAATTCTTGTCATGGAAATCTTAGCGAAAGAGCTTTAAAGGTGTTCTAGCGAACTTTGGAGATCGGTCGTTCTGCTGGAAAATCTTCTTTATTTGCATTTTAAGAAGTTTCAAGGAATTGTCAATAAGTTGAACACATTATGTAGACACGTAAATTATTCAAAGCTTTTTAAAATGGTAAATAAAGAAGGGGACAGGCCACTGGTGAAACTGTTCGCATGTTTATATACATACTCCTTCAACAAGTTCACTTTAGTGTACTGTGCGATTGGTAACAATGCTTTATAGCAACAGAATCCCACAAAGCAAGCAAGTAAAAGAGTTAAATATCCGGTATGCTCTTATAAAATTTTAGCGAATTAGAAAGTCTCAATATTCTCATGCAGCGATGTGTCAGCTATGATTTATCATCTATGGTTGTAGGCAGTGTGTGCTTCTATTTAGTTTATCGTAATTTTATTGTGGGATTAAATTAGTCAAGATATATCCCTATAATTATACCGGAAGAAGTTGATTGAATTTATGCAAGTTATACAAGCAATAGATTAGGACGTGTGTATTAATGTTGACAGTAGAATCCGGAAAAGCTTGATGTTGAAAGTTAATTATTAAATCCCCTTCGTGTTAGCAACCCTGGGAATAAATATCGAAATAAATAAAATCACGATAAAAGTATTTACCGGTTAGGGGAAGCTACATTTTTGTAATGTTTATCTTCTGAACGAATAACTAAATCAATAATATTTCAGTATTTATCACAATAGAGATAAATTCAACAAAATGTTAAACTGTTTAATAATAACAATAATACATTTATTGACACAAAGAAAAGGCGAGTACAGATATAAACTGATGTACTGCCAGCTTGAAAAATAACATGTTAGTTGGATGTAATTATGTAATAGTTAGATTTTAAATATAATCATTACTTATATGTAAGGATGTCAACCAATGCTCAGTACAGAATTAATATATCTACTGTAAAATAAGTGCAATTTTGTTGAGCTCCTGTTTAAATACGTTTAAAGATTTAGAATTTACAACAATATTTGGCAATAGACATATTTCAGATTGGAACTATTCTAACACAAAAAAAAATTAAACAGTTACATATAATTTTTCATTTATAATTAATTTTACATTATTACTCTTATACGTTGTATTTTACGTTTTTTTTTAATTTTGTATATTTATACGTTGTATTTTAAACAAAAAATCTGAAAATAGAATTTCTACAAAATAGTATCCAGTTTTATTACATAAGTATAAATTGATAAAAAATATTCTATTAATATTCTAAACATTTTATACAGACTACGTTAAGTCTGGAGCGTAGGAAGGTCTGTGAAAGGAAGGATCTTCGAAAGGAAGGTTTGAAATGTTAGGTACACATACATTATTAGTGAAGTAGCTCTGAACCTTATCTTGTTTTAAATGGTCTTTAGGAGGAGACCAGACAGGGAAGTTATATGTTCTAAAATGAGCCTTATAGATGAGCAATAAAAGTCTATGGTTCTTAGAAGTGAAACTATTTAATAATATAGGTAACATTGAGAAAAAGCCTTTATACAGCTATGGGAACAACTGTGAAGAAAAATTAAGTTTGTTATCTATTATAATGCCTATATCGCTAACTTCGTTAACATAACTTATAATATGATTATTTGACATCATGCAATTGACTTTATAAAAAATACAGCTGTGCAGTATAAAATACATTTAAAGAATGCAATGTTTAACTGCCGTGTTAATATTATACCATGTTACAAAATTGTCAACAGTCTTATTATATGGAGATGTATTATTGTATGTACATAGAATTCATATGCTTGTGGAATTTAGATGATCAACTCCTTTACATTTCTTGATAATATGTGTACAAATATAATAATTTACTATTTATGAGCCTTTTCCATCTACCATTATATGGGAAAGATCATGCAGTAGGGATTCATAGAGCTTCGTCTCAACGATGTTACTAGGTAAATAGCGTAAATAAAAAAAATTAAATATAAAATGTATTCAATTTAAAAGATACAATAAATAGCAAAATCAAAAATACAATTTTTCAGTATAATTTTAAACTTTAAATTTGTGCACATTTCACTGAATATCATTAATAATTAAATCAACATGAATATTTTAGGGATCAATATTTATATTTGTTTAAAAGTGTCACGTATCGGCCATTAATCAATCGGATAGAGATTTTCAGCAATATGGTGAAGTTAAATGCGGCATATGGATACAAGAAACGTTTAGGTGGGAATAGGGATACATTTCCAGATTTTCCACCATTTCCTAAAAGATATAAATATTGGGATGTATCTTTACTCTATGGTATAGATGATATATTAATGGTATATCGTACATGTGTCATTTAAAATCGCTAATTCTCTCGAAATTCCAATAATTTACCTTTCTTGGGATTTTTGCCGATGTTTTGTTGACTTTTATATTTTACCACTCCTCTTTTCATTGTCAGTAAAGTGATCTCTTATTTATTTTGGACTCGCGATATTCAAATATAGTAATAGTGAATTCAAATTTGATTATGTAATCATTGTAAAATTAATAAATTATACAGATTAATTGAACTAAAATTAAATAATATTTTTTATGAAAATAAAATATGGTAAAATAATTAATGATACAATATACAATGTTGTATTAAAAATAAAACCTGAATACTTAATAATAAATATCGTTACATACAAACATATTAAAAAAATTATAACATAAAAATTCCATGTTAATGTATTGTTCAGTTAAATGTAAAACCTCATTCGAGTATTTACGAGTTCTAAGTAGGAGTATCTTTTCAACGGAGATGATCTCGATTCAACACCATAACATTTGAGACGTACTTAAGTCATTACAATAAGACGCTCAAATCTTGAATTGTCAACAGGACTTCTTGACAATTCATCGCAACATTTAGAATGTAGTTTCAGAAGATCACTTAAATTTGTTATGTAAATCGCACTACAATATTATTTGTAGTTCACCAAAATCTATTAATTCGTGCATATTTTTTGGTATATCGATTGTGTTCTGTAGAATTTTATTTATTTTCTTGTTTTTTAAATAGAATAAAATCATAAAATTACAATTTTTTGGTCATATTTTGTGCAAGAAAATTACATTTTTTGAACTTTATAATTTATTAAATGTATGAAACTAATCAGTATATCAGTTCCTTTATATTTAGACAAAAAGGTGCATTTTTAGGGTGTAATCATGCCCCTACCCCTTTAAGGTGATTCATTTAGTGAATATAGCGGTAAAAGAGGTCAATATTTCCAATCAAATAACATTTCTTAAAATGAACTTTATATAGTACACTTAAAAATTACAGCAGGCAGAAGGCAGGTATAACGAATTACTAATAACCTCAAAGGGCCCTCCCCGAACACCGCCAGCCCCCGGTGTGGAATGGTTTAAATTGGCATTTATCTTCTTAAAAAGGTATTCAATATTTATAGCAAAGATAAGAGATTTATAAGACAAGATGCGTACCACATGGTATATTGCATATTGCTACTTCACGCTTTGATCCAACATGAATGCTCGAGTTCTCATAGGCATGTGATCATGGGTGCTCGTTTAAGTTTTTGTAGGGTGCTACATATATATATTATGTTCTAATTTTGAGCAGACGATGCGGTAGTGATATGACACGATATATACATAGATGCACTATGGTCAGACGTATGTCAGGTGTATGATGAACTTGGATGAAGTGCGGTTTAAATTTGCCGTTGTAAAGAATTCTATTTTTTATAAAATAAGACGAAGGAATTATGACAATAATTGAGGCAAAGGAAGAATTGAGATAATCTCTGTAAGAAACGTGAAGGACTGTGAAGAGAAGTCTAAGATTATGGAATATCCCGAAGGAAGAGAATCAGAGTGCTGCAGTGCTTGATTCATTTGTCTGGTAAATTGGAACAATATGGATAACATTTTTAGCTAAATATAATTCGCATTGACTCTCAAATGATGAGATATTGTTTACGAATTATTTTATTTCTATGACTAAATATAATGCTTAAATAATGTGTTTCTAAATAGTGTGTCTTTGTTGCATTTTGATACTCCGGCCTAATTACGAGTACACCACTAATTATATTTAGTGGGTGTGCGAGCTGGGACATAATACTTCTAACGCTAGATTGACATATAATGTTACTATATCAATTATCATCTTTATAACATTAGTATTAGTGTAACAACTATATAGTATTATATAAACTCAATATTTAAATTCACCGTAATGTATATATATAAAAACTATTCTTAAGAACAAATTATTTAAAGTTTTATGTAACATCCGCTCCTCCCTCACCGTCATATCGACGCAGCCGACAAATTGTACAAGACTTGTTTGAACAACAGACAACCACAATCTCCATTCAATCACCACTCCGGTCTCCCAAAGAACAGGCAGGAAGACCACGATAAACTCCAGCAAAAGTCTCTCGCTATAGACACACTTTCATTCCCAGTGCTACCGCACGTTTCAGCAGTACACCTATATATGTACATCTAAATTAGAAACTTCTCTGTAGTTTTCATTTTATATATATTTGCATGTCGGTAAATTTACCGCTAACACATTTCTGTTTCTATTGTATACTATATATCTCACCAGCTGTACACACTCGTTATTATTAATTTATAATGTTTACGTTATACTACCTAAGTTTACACTATACATCTCACATTTATACTTTCTGCTCTCTATACTCCCAATTCCCAATTGAGCATCTTAACAATATACATTTCCTATCTTATCTTATGTGTATTACTCCAAACATTTTCATCTGATCAGCATGCAAAAATGGAAAGTATAAACAGTTTTACTAGCACAACCTCAGTAACAGAGAAACGAATAAGCGAAATATTATCCTGTTTCCGATTTGTCTATAGAAAGACGCTTACTAATCGATAAATACAATTGTATACTTAAGACAGAGCAATTGAAAAACGTTTATAGCATATTTGAAGACTTATACAAACTATAAAGGAGTTAAAGGATATGTACACACTTTTATAAGATGCTTCTGCTGAAGACTTTCGCTTTTCTATATTATACATAATGAAGAATAGCTTTTCATTGGAAATGTCACCTTATAGTCAATGTTTTCGCTATTTTTTCTAGAAATGGTCTCGCTCGCTCAGTTGGAATTTCAATAATAATATCATATAAAGCATAATTTGAAAACATTAGATCTTTTAGATTGCAAAGGCATTTTGTTAAAATTGCACGCGTGAATATCACTGTACACCTTTCTAAAACTGTTCAATATCTTTAAATATTGAATTAATACTATGCGCTTTAATTACACAACACATAATATATTTCCCTAAAATATTTCATGTACTAAATCTTGAAATATTTAAAGTTGATCAATTATTAACAGAATTTAGATGGATTGTTAAGATGATCGTCAATTAACAGTTTTGTTACTTATATTTAGCAGTACCCAAAAAGGATTTGATAATTGAATTCCATGTAATAAATCTATATTATATCACATTATATGTATGCATATATTTTACACTAGTCATATACAAGCTTCTTGATAATAACATTGCCTCATCCAAACATATATATTCGATATTTTTTGGAGAATATAAGTCCGTATTTGACTTTGAGATTTCTCATGGTCGAGTGCTGCTTAGCTGCAGTAAAGGCCGGCTTCGTTTCTTCACTAAGAATGCCGACAAAGGGAAAGTCACCACAAAAGTGATTTATGGGTTTGCCATAGGCGTTCATGAGGTCAGTGAGAAGTTGCAATGGTCGATTTTTTTCAAACGTTCCCATCTTAGTTGGCAGAGCATTGAGCATCTTATTGGCTAGGGTTTCGTTAAACGGACTTGTGGTTGCGTTCCTGGAAACGCTAGCAACAGCAACAGTGTGCGAAAGGTTCTTGCCGAAGCTAATGAAGCCAGTGCCGTTGCACTCAACGAAGGCCAATTTCTCAAAGCCATATTCGGGATTCGCTGCTAAAACCATCCAAACGCGCCAGTCGTATTTCTCAGAGAGTATGCTGTAGAGTTGCCTGGTATAATTGGCTGAATCAAGTTTGCCATGAGTTTTGTCGAAGTGTTTCACATCAGCAATCATATTCGTATTCCATTGTTGGAGAAGTTCGGTATTAATTTCATTGTAAGTTTTCTAAAAACGAAGAGTGTAATAATATATCGCAAATAGTACGCCTGTAATGTGGTATAAAGAAAATCATGGAGTATGTATATAGCATCTATATGTCATATTTCTAACAAATACTTCATTAAACTATCTATGCGCATTGCTACAATACGATTAAATTGATGTACATATATGATCATAGATTTACAATAGTAGTGCGCTGAATAGAATATTTTGAAAGAAGAGTTAAAACGTCAAAAATATTGTTAGATATAGAAATAATTAATGAGGTTTTAAAATGGCATTCCTTATTTAATTAAACAATACTCGGAATATTATTTATTATACTAATAATACACCCACATTTGCTAATAGCAAATTAGGACATTAGCAAAGATAAATTTTAAATACAGCAATTTCACGACTATATGATATACATGCATATAATATTCGGATATTTTATCTTAAATATAAAAGCAATTTATTGTTTTTTAATTATACAACTGAAATCACAACGCTATATTGTGTAAGAATATTAGATATCATCTGATCTGGTATTACATAAAAAAATATAAATTCAATTCATATCTAATATGTCATAATAAATTGTATTAAATACATATAATTAATATACATTTTATTCATCGATGATAAATATATTAGAAATGTTCGGTTATGCATACTGTACACATAAGTATAAGATTAAAGGTATCATTTTATTTTACACTGTGCCTAAAATGAAATATATGCCAAATTTTTCCTAGGCAATGGAAACCCAACTTACTTGTAAAACATTCAAGCGGTCATTCCAGACTAGGGGGATATACTCTTCACTGCTCTGCCCTTCGATATAAGCCATATAGGTGGATTCCACTAAGATTGCACGCATCAAGAGCAAATGAACCCCGGTGAACACTGTAAGAATCTTTCGACGATGACCGCCAGTCAAGTCATTTATCGCCGCAATGAAGTCGACATTTTTTGCGTCAGACCTTTCTGTCAAAAGGAGAAATAAGTTATTAGTTGCATTTTTAAAGTCTTGCATATAATCAACTTTAAAGGCATCAACAGCGCTGATCCGGGATTTGTAAGAAGCTTCGTGAACTGACGCCATATCTTCCTGGAGGCTTACAACTGCATTCTCGATCTGCGTGAAATTAATCCCAAGACTTTCCCAATCCATGTTTTCGTTGAGCTTTTTAAATTCTGGAGTAGTCTGATTTAGTAACTCGGTATACCGATTGACGATATCAGCGAAGGCGGCGCCAAAAATGCCTCCATCGGACTGACGTATCTGATTGCCCAGTTCGACCAATGAAACTAGGAATTTGCTCGTTCGCTCGGCAAGATTGTTCCCGATTTCTTGGAAGTCGTTGGCCTGAATCGCCTGAAACAGCTTCTCGCCATACTTGAAGTTATCGACTACATTTGAGACGACAGTGGCGCTGCTGGAAGCAAAGTCTGTCCCAAGAAGAACAATCGCACATATCGCGAACAGCATCTTATGCATGCTCTTCTGATTCTAAGCGGAACTCTAGCTTTATGACCCAAAAGATCCGTATCACTAGTATACCTTCCTTTTATGCATTGTAGCTGATAAGACGCCATGAAAGAAGCATTAATTATTGCTCAGATCGGCTATTTACACGTTATTACATGCGTAAGTAACAGCTGTCTGTCACACTTAGGTGTACGCAGTTCCCCTAACGTAATTAGGTCCTTAAAATGTAGACAGTTGATAACATAGTATACATATATTTCGTGTTAACATTATTAACATTTAACTAAAAAATCCAGTATTATAAAACAATCGCTACAACTCATCTGATATTTAAAGCATGCACAAAATACTAAATAGCTCCGACTTTTCTTTAAATCTAGCAAATTATACTATTAATCATATTATAACAAAGTATTTTAAAGAAACAAGAGCAATTAAAACTGAACACAAATACACATAAAAATAATATATTATGTACAAAATTTATTTCACAGAAAACAAATAACTAGATAATACAGTTCAGATTATCCAATGAAATAAGTAATCAGTAAAAACACTGAAGCTTTTAACTGAAATATGTATAAAAATACAATGTTTATGGTCAATAAGATAGATGCAAATTACAAAATACAATAAATCATGCAATTTCTCTCATTTGGGATGTGAACTCAATTTAAAAAATCAACCAAACAGTTTACATGACAATAAAAACAGTGTCACGGTATCTTGATTAAATTACCATTTACTACTAATATATTTAAAAGCAAATTAAAACAACCCTGGGCCCTTTGGTCTATGTCACCAATTACAAAATAAACACACAGGAAACAGGTGAACATCTACTATTCAGAAATTGGAAATGCACATCCGTAACAAATATGTATACTTCATTTTTACATCTAAGAAAAACAAATACATATAATATATTAGTATTACATAAATTTGCTAATGAAAAGAGTAACTTTCCTGATAAAATGATTATATTAATTGTGACAAAGATTGAAAAGATTTAAACAATGTCAGACATTGAAATGATGAAATGTTTCTATTTATTTACAGTAATGTTGATAAAATTGTACATGCACTTAAAAGTACAATAAATGCTGTTTATATCTTCGAGGCATAAAAACAACGTGATTCATAATACATAACGTACTCATAAGACCAATACACTATGATGGCATGTACACAGAACAAGAATTATTATTATAGAGTATATAAATATAGTGTTCCCATCACTAAGAGGGGTTGGACTGGTATTGGCATGTTAGACGGTCAGTATCAGAACATTCACATCTGTTCCGACAAGTAAATAAAGCCCTCTTCAGCTTCTGGAATTCTCTTTGTCATCGTCTTTCCTACTATTTGAGTGATTCTCTCTGGAAATATCATTAAATATGGTTAAAAACGAGGGTTAGACATTATTTAATTCATCTAAACCATAATAAAAGAAAAACAGAGAAAATATATTGCATGCATTTCGGATCGATTTAAATTTTAGACATTTTAGAGATGGCTTTCCAAATTATAGCACAAATATAAATGTTTTACTGAAAAGTGTAAATATAAAATTAAGCTACGTTAAAAATAATAACATTTTGAATAATTTTGAATTTATCGAACATACTACTAATTACTTCAACTAGTAACATATTAACTTTTAGGCATAATATAAATTCAAGGCTTGTCAATTTTCCTCAATTATTAATATTGTAAAATGTAATAATGCTGGTTACGTAATTATATACTCGTTGGTTAAAGTAACCATTCTTCTCAGATATGAAAGAATGTGCAACATCTAAAAATTAATCAAATAATAAGCTCATAGAACTAACTATAATTAGATCTTAAAATCAAATACCGTATATTTCTGAGGTATTTTTACTTCCGTATTTCTAAATTACTAGGTAGTAATATAATAAACGAGTATAATTGGTTGTTTCATTTGGGAAAGGTCGTGCAGCTTTCGTGATTTCTCCAATATAAGATGTAATTTTCAGTGTAATTCCGAATTACCATTGTATTTTATACAGGGTGTCCACGTTTTGTCACCAAAAAATTCGAGTATATTCCAGTATTTTAAAAAAATTTGCACCTTAATAAAATGTACAAAACACAAAAATTTTAGTTATTATCAGACCCGTTTACTCAAAAAGGTAGAAAATAATTATTTATATAGATCTTAATTTATAGTAAGTTATGAAATTAACATAGCAACAAATACTCTAATACAAGATAAAGCCATTTTTATATAAAATTGTATTAACAAATCATCA
>JAYRBW010062842.1:0-30118 GCA_036023295.1 Invenusta paracnida
CAAAAAGTAACTTACCCACTTACGAAAATAGTCAAACTTTTAGATATTTGTTTCAAATAACACCTTCCAGTAGTTTATATATATGTAAATATATATTAATAAAAAGTAATCAATAGTCAATAATATCAAGTAATCAAAAGTAATCAATAGTCAATAATATCAAGTAATCAAAATAATCAATAGTCAATAATATCAAGTAATCAAAAGTAATCAATAGTCATTAATATCAAGTAATCAAAAGTAATCAATAGTAAATAATATAAAAAAAAATATTTAAAAGTTTGACTATTTTCGTAAGTGGGTAAGTTACTTTTTGCGGGGGGTGTATATAGGTGTAACTGCATTTTATATCAATTAGTAGATATAGGTATTAAAATATTTGATGTGTAAATATCCATTTAGTGTGGATGATATAAAATGCTCTGTAAATTTGCATTTTCAATTTGAGGAACTTTTCTATATATTTTTTTATTTTGTAACTGATTAAAGTGTACGTTTTAAAGAAAGTAGAGAAGCTCCAGATGTACATATATACTTATTGATGAATACTTTTAAAACGTGCTTTTATAACTGTATTAAATGAAATAAAAAATGTGAAGTATATTCAAAAGGTAAGATAGTTGCGGACCGTATAAAAGCTATGTACATGTTCTTTATTAATTCATGCTATTTACTTTTTATCTCCGTGCTTCACAAGTAAAGTTAAATGTCAGGTGTTCCACTGTATACTGCCTGTCGCGAGTGCGACAAGCAATTCATTCTTTACATCTGAGGAAAATTTAGCAAAACTGAAAGCGAGTTCTAGCAGATAAATTAACTCCTTCCGAAATTTTCTATCCCAATGTTATATAAAAAACTATGTTTTTTTTTAATGAAACTGTGATAAGAATTACGGGAAGTCAGTTTTTCTTTAACTTCACGACTCGTTACAAACTATATCATCCAGAACGAAATGCATCTAATATATTACTTATATATCCTATATTGTGTCGTATACGTATAAATATAATGCCCTTAAGTCTATATAAGATGAAGCTTGATTTACCATTTCTGAATTATACACACAATGAAGTAGTATAAAAGAAGAGAAAGCTCTACAACACTCTATACTGTCCTACAATAACTTGTTTAAAAACTGTTTAGAAATAATCAACATTAATTTAATATAGATAGTAACAGGCATATAATATAAACTTCAAAGAGCATGCAAGAAACTTGAACCATCAAATAGTAAAACTGACAAAATCGGCATAGATACATATATCCTAGGTCAAGCTACTTCTATACTTGTCATAGATCTCATTATTTGCAGTTAGACAGTATATATACACACACACATATATATATATATAGTAAAGAAAGTACAAGATAACAACATGAAACATGACCATTGAAGATGTATCATAAGCTATGTATATAGTAAATTATAACCTCTGATAATTATCCGAAAATAGTGAATATTTACTTATTTTAATATTAGCGTTCACTACTTTTTCCCAAAGTAATGGATATTACTTATGTAAATGCTGAAATAAATAAATATAATATATAGTATAGAAGTATCTGGTATCTGAATAAGTGATATAATTGTACTAGACATTTTTAGCAGAAAATATTTAAAAGTTTTAAGTAGTCCTCTAATGAAATTGTTATTTAGCACGATATCCAAAACATTTCAAACTTCATATTAAATTGAATTTATAAATGTAAATTTCTTTGAACTAAAATTTAAGTTTGCGCATAAACATATTAATGCGTCATATTAAAGGATTAGGAATTTGGATTTGGGGTTAGGGGTTAGAATTTGGGTTGAGACTCTTTCAACCCACGTTCGCTTCGATGATTAAAATACTGTTATCTAAATTTCTTATAACAAATTGACTGAAAATCATAGATAGGAATTGTTTTACTTTATATACATATACATTGATAAATTTATATGCTAAAAGGTTTAAAATTACCTTTATTTAAAATATTGACATTAAAAATCAAATTTTCTAAAAGAGCTAAAATATTGTGCTTATATATAATAATAATATATTAACATCTATTTACTCAAAAAAAAAAACAACTAAATAATGAATTCTATAAACAGCTTTTTTATACTTCAATTTTTTAAGAAAATTTTTTTTTAACTTTAAGAATTTTGAAAATATTTTTGTAATTTCTAGAAATATTCACTAAGCTATTTTACTAGTTATAAATATTAATTACACATTTACGTTTATTTTTAATGGCAAAAATGCAAATAAGGAGGTAAGTTTATCAAATATGCAATTCAGTTTTATTTTGCAATACATATTTTAATTAACAAATTCTAAAATTGTTCTTGAATTTCATCCCAGTCTTGCATTGTAATACATAACAGTCGCAGGCGTAATATAACACTGTTAATGTTTGCAGCAAGACCCATTACTCATTATAAATATTAATAGAGTAAATTGCTTCGCTTAAAAAAGAAGTTGCTAAACATATGGAATAAAAGATTCTATAACTACAGCTCATGTTTTATTGACCAAATACGAACTATGTATTTTTTTAATATCATTTCCATGATATATTTCTTCTCACCAAAGTTAATGATGGCTATATTTATAAATTTTCTATTTTATCTCGATTTATCATTTATTGATTTTTTAAATCTTTACTCAATAATTTATTTAATTTTTCTTCTGCCCATAAAAAACAACATTATGTATATAATAAATTTAAAACAAACATATATTAAAATGATGGTTATATTTAGAAACAAGTTATACTTCTTGAAATGTTAATTATATTTGATGGAATAGAATACCTAAGTAAGTTAATCTATTTCACTAGATTAAAATCAATATCAAAATCATTATATAATCCATATTTATGTGAACAAATATTCAAATTGTTAGAAATATAAATGAAAAATAACTTTATTTATCTTTATGAATATGCTATATTATTGAAATATAGGAACTACAAAACTATACATACTATAGATATAATAATATTTACCAAATATTTGTACACCATTTCACAATTTCTGTAAACATTTAAATAAAACACAAATATATACATTCAAACAATTTTAATTTAAAACAATTCACATTATAAAATTCACATACATTTTCTTGATAAAATTACATAGCGAGGGTACAAATATTTTATTCAAATGTGCAAGGCAAAGGATATTTTACGAAATATCCGTTTCTACAAAGTATTCTTCACGATTGATAAATAGTATACATTTGAAAATCGACATAAATGTCAAATATATAAATATAAGTTCTAGTATATTTATTTAGAAAATGATATACGAAACTTGTTTTGATTGCACAGTGCGTTTTGTATATCAATATACTCTTATACAGATTTAATCCTTTATTCAACTTTCTTTTTAATTGTTTTTCCCAATTATATATACATAAATAATTAGTGCTTAACATTGCAATTATTTACTTCATGGTGTTTCGAACATATAAGAAACACTTATAAATATTTATCAAGCTGTACAGAATTACTTATTCAAATAACGAGCAAGTTATTTGATAATCCTATTTTAGTGTTTAGTACAATAATATTTTAAAATGTATAAGTTTCTCATTTTATAATAGATGAAAATCATGTTATGGCCTTTGGTAATATTTACAATTTATGTGTAACTTATAACGCAAAATGTTAAAAAACTTAAATGAAACTTTTTGAAATGAGAACAATTTAATAAAAGCATTTTTTTAAATAAAATTGTATTCCTTTTCATGTTTTTATTCAACTAATATATTGTATACATCTAAACACATATGATATTGTACTTCTATAGTAAAAGACTCCTATAATGAAGTTTTCTGACGCCAGTTGTACGAATTACTGGTTTATCTAATGGAAGGGCATAAAGTTAACAAGTAGGAAACCGACAGTTAATAATGAAAAAGGTATGTTTTAAAAACTTGATTTACAAATTAGCGCGATATATGTTATTCTGAGCATGAGCTATCTTAGCCCTACTTTTAAGCACTTACTAACCTTTCTATATACTGAGTTTGATACTATTCGAATGCTATGACAGCGTTGCAGTTTAGATTAATATTTTAATTTAAAACATGTTTTGGGACATTAAAATGATAAATATTACAGAAATCGCCAGATGAAGTAGAAACTATATAAATTCATTTCGTTGACGAGATAATATCTGCGGATAATAATTAATTATTTGTACTGACATTTGCTGCAGTAAAAATGGGGATGACGTAAGATACTCGGCATGGGACGATGGTATGACTGACCCGTAAACTAATAACCTAACTGTAACGATGAGGCAATCACTCAACTCAGTATATATTTATTATATCTGTTTACCTATTCACTTGTAATAACTTTACTTAAAATGTTAATTTAAATTTTTATCATATGTCTATTTTTCACTTATCGATTGCGGGTGTAAATTAAATCATTAATATATGCGACTTCGTTACGCTAAACTATATTTCACACAAACATTTCTATAGTATCTAGAAGCCTTGCTTTATAACAATAGTATTTTACAATTGAAAATGAAAAATAAAATATAAAATAGCTGACGCATTTATGGTAATTCGAAGTGTTTACCACAAGAATAAGACCAAAACCCGATCTATGTTGGATAGGCTAAAAATAAATAGAGATCTAACATAGTATAGTATAATGTACATGTATAGATTTTTAACACACAAATTTAAAATTAAAGTAATATAAATGAATGCTCTTAAGCATATTAAAATATTTATTAAAAATGTAATGCATAGGAGGCTGCAATAAGTTATTAGTTATAATAAATGATTATAAGATTTGAAATTGAGTTACTGCACCCACTACATTTCTCCTACTGTGATATCTGACTTTGTCCTGAATGCACTATGATAAATAATTGAATAGTAACAAATATATATAGAAATATATTGAATAATAGTTAGTGGATTAACTTTGGATTTAAAAGATTATGTAAGTAGCTACATAGAATACATTGAAAATAAATAAATAATAATTAAACGAAATATGACCTATACAATTAGGCAGTGATAATTTGACCAAACCCGGATTAAAGGAACAGACCATTTAAAAAAAGAAAAGAATTAAATCAAATGCATAGAAAGTTTCGTTTGCCTGATCAAGCTAATTTTTAATTTTGAAATATACAATTTCTATATATTATGGAAATATATAATATACATATGTATATATATCGAATTTTTCAGTCAAATACAATTTTTTTTCAAAGGTTTTGATTAATCTTATACATTATTAATTTACTGTAAACAGATAGTCTCGAAGTATAATACCCAAATTTTTTTGAAAAATAATGTTTTTAAGATTCACAGCAATTAAATCTTTATTACAGACAACTTACGTATGTTAAAATTGTATGATAAATATATTTCATCTTAAAACTAATATAATAAAGATATTTATAATACTACTTTTTCCCAACTTATTTACATCAAATTAATTTAAATAAAACGATTTTTTATTCATAAAAATTTACAGTGCAATGTATATGAAATCATTAAGAGATGAAATTCTGTCTAGTATTACTCTGTGTTGTATATATATCTTCAAAGCGAAGAATCGGACAAATTTACAATTTGATTATATCAAAAAGTTTAAATTGGGACATATGTAGCTCTATATTTCAAGGAAATTGATTGAATAATTTAACGTTTTTAGTGTTTAAAGAAACTATATCTGAGAAAAGTTTACCTAAAAGGATTTTGGCTAATGTAGCTTTTTTTCACAAAAAATATTCAGAAATTAGATAAATCAATAAAAAATTTGACAATTAAATATAAACAAAATGTTTTGATATTCTGATATTTTGATTTTCAATTTTAACATATTTTGTTACACCTTAGTTTGCATTAAATATATATTTCTTGACAAATTTTGTGAATAAAAGCTTTATAGCTTCATTATGACATATAAGCCAAATATTTTGTTATGTTTTAGCAGTTTTTCAAATATTAATAAATTCTAACCCTAACTTAGAACGAATAAACTGGTTTTCATAAAATGAGCAGAGAATATAGATCTCCTTATTTTAAACTTTTTGAAAATATATTTTAGGCGAAATGAGAGCTATTGAAAACTTATTTAAAAAATAAAAAAGCGTAATTGGCTCAATAATCAACAATGATTACTCTAGTTATATGCTTCTGTATTTAACTACTTGTGGGTAAAAAATATTGTTTTACCTAAAGGCCAAATTTGTATTACAATTGTCCAGCAGAAAATGTGAAAAAAAGAGTATCTGAAGTCAGGTATAAATGACAACATTGGTAAATTTTTTTAATTCGATCAAACTTTATGTCCACTCCATTGCAATATATATCTATAATTTTAAACTTCATGCTAATTTCGCGTTGTATTCAAAGAGTTATTATTTAACGCATTATTAAAAATCAACTTTAGAAAATATTTCAAAACTGAACGTTCATATTATTCAGTATATTTACCCATTTGTATGAATATAGTTTTTAAAATAATTTATTACTGTATATATAGATTTTTTTGTCTGGTTATTACATTTATTATGTTACTCTGGAGTATATAATTGAAATGTTCTTAAATGTTATATAAATAAAACTTGACTAATTTAACAAAAACAATCGATCATTTTTTTAGTAAAGAAAGATCATTATAGAAATCAAATGACTAAAAATATAATTTAAATAGTATAATTACTAACTTGAACTAATTAATATATTTAAACAATCATTGTTATTTACTGATTTATTTCAATTACCTGAATATCTTTAAAATAGATGAAATATGATATAACCTTTTCTTTTTATTTCCTACTACGAGAAGGGGAAAGCATAATTAGATATTATTCTCTTTCATGAAATTTACAAATTGATATAAATATATTCTTTAATATAGAATGTGTAGTATACGATAATTCTATTCTTGAGAACATATTTCATTATTCATGTAATGAGTAATATTTTTTTTCAAAAGTCTTATAATAATATTCTTAATAATAATAATAATAATTCTTAATGATTCTTTATAATATATTCTTATATTACTTCACGAATTGTTGCTACAAATTCTCTATTTTAATTAAAATTAAATATTATTTAACAGATACTTAAGTAATATTTGTTAGAAATTTAATCGTTTTATTTAATAAATTAAAAATCGGTCCTTAAAGAACCTTAAAAATATATTAAAATGAACACATTATGATTAAATCATTTTTGTATGAGAAGCTTAAAAAATGCGTATAAACCAATTTTTTAATAATTGAAAATAAAATTTGGAATAATATAAATTGCTCTTTGCAATCATAGATGACAACATTTTTTCTATCCCTTAGATGACCGAAATTAATTATTCTCTTAATGCGAAATTAATATTTAAAAGTTAATATAAATCAATGTAATTAAACTTATAGATACACGGATACGCTCATTCTTTGTATTGAAACATAAATGAGTTTAGATATATTGCCAACACATATCAGTTATTGAAAGAAAGAAAAACCACTCGTAAGGTACAAATCAGTTATTATTTCATTTATAGTTTTTATCTTAATAAAACAGAACTAAGAGTAATTTAATATACAGCTATGGCTAAAAGTCTGGTAACAAGACAAAAGTTTCACTAAATTTCCGAAAAATTCATAGTATTCCAATAATAAGTTTCATAATAAGTTTTCCAGGAATTGAATTAAATTATTATACAAATTATGTAAAAATATGTTGAAAATACACAGAAATATCAATATTTAATGCAATATCCCTTCATTCTAATAACTTCTTCAATACATCTTGGCATGCTGTGTAAAAGCGTTCTGAATACTTCTTGGCCCATTTCTCTTATCCAGACATGATGTATAACCTCTTTTAGGTTCTCAAAACTTCTGGGTGTGTGACGAGCCACCTTAGCCTTCAAAATTTCCCACAAATTCTCAATTAGGTTAAGGTCTAGGCTGTTCCCCGGCTATGGACCCAATACTTCGATGCCTTGGGCATTAAGCCAATTTGTGACAATTTGTTCTCAATGGCAGGGAGTTCCATCGTGCATGAATATGCGAGTTAGAGTTAGGGATGAAATAACATTCATCATTTCCTGGAGTCTTTCTTGTAATACCATCAGATAGTTATTGGCTTTCATTGTTGCACCTTTTGGCAGAAACCATAAGTACCACGACCAGATGATGCCATAGACCCCCATATCATTGTACTTGTAGGATGTTTGACAGAAGGAAGACAGTAACAGATGTTGTAGCACTGACCTGGGGGACGTCTAGCTCTTGTTGAACCAGTATTGCTAAATTGTTTGATCGTTTATTCATCACTGAATAGATCTGCTTCCCATTCAGCAGTTGTCCAATCCTTGTATCTATCGCAGAAAGTCAGACGATCACGGATATTTTTCCAGTTAGTTATGGTTTTCTTGCAGGTCTTCGTGATTTTAGATTGAACATCACGGATAATCGTTGACAAAGTGTGCGGACTGATACGTTTGGAATTTGCATTGCCACTTCACGAGATGATATGAATGGACTTGCGATAACAATCCTGTTCAGAGCTGCTTAATTTACATTATCACGAAAAATAGCTGATATTTTCTCTTGTTACCAGACTTTTGGCCATAGCTGTATATACATATATATGTATATACGTAAATACGCTGACAAAGTAACATTAATCTCTCCAAAATAATTAATTGTGGGTTTTGATATGTCAAATGAAACATGCAGAAGCTCAGCTATATTCATATCAGTTTTATAAAATTTATTTACCCTTTTGATAATAACGGAACTATATTTATATTTACTTTGTACTTCGAAAAATATATATAAACTAATTTCTGTTATATCAAATGTGTAATATAAATAAATGCTTCTGAGCATATTATGCACCTAAGTAGTAAAAACATGATCTAAATTAATAAGTATACCAATTATTTTATATTTCTTTGAAAAATAGAACACAGGTTTTATACGTCCATTTCTAACATGCACACAAGCGAGATAGCCAATTTGCCGTTAGACATAGCTTATTTTAGATTATTTGTTAACCAGAATTAATGAACTTCCGGATTTTTCTTTTGTGTCATCAAAATATCCCTAAGACGTCGGTAATTCAAGGTACTTTAGATTACTTTTATGTTGCAATTCAAGAGAAAATATCAAATACGTTTGTAACTCACTCATTGTTAACTTATTTTAAAGTAAAAATCTTGCGTTTCAGTCGCTTCCTGCTTTATTTAAAATAGGAAATATTGTCATGGTCAACGCAAAATTATTTTTTATTGTATTAATAGCTATATACTTTAATATATGTCTTTTATATATACGTTTACTTTTACATTGTTACATATGAATAATATCTAATTATAATTTACAACGAGTCTTACCTCACAAAATGTTCTGTCATTGTTGAGGTTTTATTTTCATTTCAAAATGAAGACTAAATAATTTAAAATAAAATAAACTATACATATATGTACATATACTTGTTTTAAGTTTTTAAAAACTTGTTAATATTACCACGTAAACAATTTCAGTATTCATAAAGCCAAGCTATGTTTTTCAAACCAAACTCAAATCATATCCTATAAGCAATTTTATAGTAAACCTGCGAGATGTTATTCAAAGTGATACGAGCAACTTTACATGCTTTGATAATAATTAAATTTGGAATATTTTACACATAGTAGCCACAAAGAACACAACCTTAGATCTTTGAATCATTTCATATTAAAATAAAAAACATTATAAAATAATTTTAATACATATTGACTATAGTTTTAAAAATTAGTTGGGAATTATTAGCAATCCAAAATCATGAGTAGAAAAATAAAAAAATCAACAGGTATTTTTTTGTACCGCTTAATGCTGCTTCAATCAAATTTTTGTTGGTTTTCGTTACTTCTTGTTCCATAATATTTAGAGGAGTTGTGTTTACGCGTTATTTTAAATTATATTTGACAAAGCCACAGGGATGCGCCTTATTGTGTTCTTGACAACGCTTTTGTAACATCACAATCGTTTCTCCTCTGTCAACTTAAGTGCTATTTAGTTGCTTTTCCCGATATTTAGTGGAGGAAAACTTCAAAAAATCTGGCAAACACCTCCCGATGAGTCGATTATGGACTTCGACAGAGGCTTAATCCAAATCACTGGGAATAGACTTTATGGCACGCTGATTGAACAACTCATTAGCTCACCGAAAATAAAGTCACACGCCGAGCATATGTTTAACAGATCGGCATAGGTATTCAAAGCACAATTTGAGATGCGTTATTATGTGGAATATTATTTAGATGTATGCTTTTTTTAAATCGGATAAAAAGTGTGTTAATTCAAAATTGCTTTTATTTGGCACACCAAACATGTCTAGGTGGAAATGTTATAAGAATTTATGCAATAAAGTAGAAAATGGCTGAATTTTTTTGGTTGATTTTGAACTTGACAAAAGTTTCGTTGATTTTATGGGTTTTTTATTGTTGGCATTTTGATATTTTCTTCTCAAAGTGCACATTACATAGTGACATAATAAATATAAGCAGTTATCACAAATAAAATAGAAATGGAGAAATTAGAAGAGATAAGAATGACAGAGAATATATGAATAAAATTGATGTAACAATATTTAAGAATGAAATACAGCTTACTAAAAATAATGTGAATGAAATTCTATGTCAATTGCTAAAACACAATAATTAGAATCGTCAAAATTATTATCATAAATGATTTATTTAATTACTAATAGGTATAAAATTACGAGTATTTCACCATTTTCCTACTCGTTCACTATTTGTTAGTTTTATTGTGAATATTTCAAATTTTAATACGATATTTGTATTAATTAAATTTAATATCATATATTCAAATTGTAACGGTATAGTTAAAACCTTCACTTGTTTTATTATATTTAGAAATACTATTATTCTATACTAACAAATAGTAATAACAAACACACATATACAGAAACAAATGAATATGTTCAAACTGTAAATCAAACAAAATATAATAATTTGGCATCTTATGTGTATACTTATTATTACATAAAATATTCCGAGAGTGGACAATTAAACTGATCAGTGAATGATTTGAATATCATTTTCCTGTTTGCAACTCAGGTATATAGCAATCTGTGTCAACTGCAGCTTCTTAGAGTTTAAAAAGTATTCCCTTTTACTAGTCTTAATTGCAAAGCGTGAAATTTTCTTCGGGATAAAATTGTTTTATTTGAATGATTTTTACTAAATGAAGGAATACTACGTTTTATTATAATCACTTTTATACTAATGAAATGATTAAAATCAATTAATATACACGAAACATTAAAAATATGTATTCAATTTAATTTAATTCAGTTCAATTTAATTTAATTTAATTTAATTTAATTTAATTTAATTTAATTTATTTAATATACATATAACATAGGTTCATAATGTAAACTCGTTTCATATTGATTAATGTTTAAAATTGTCCATAAAATACTTAGAGCGAACAATTTTTTTGGTAATAACTCTATGATTGAACTCTCTATCCCAGATTGTTAAATTGTTTTGTAGCTAAGCATTAAATATTATAATTTCGTAGAGTACTATAATAACTTTAGCAATAAACATATTCTAGCTATTTCAATTACAATTATTATTAAAATTTAAAATAGAGCTTTACTCTTTCCAGAATATAGAAACACTTCTAGTCAGCTTCTTCAGCATATCATACACTGCACGCATGATAATAACTAAATATCATTTATTTTCACCTTAGTTCATGTCATAAATAATAATTTAACAACATAATACTTTTTACTAACAATGGTGATTGCTTAATTGCAGTTTTTAAGCGTAATCAATTCAAATTATGTGTTTATATATATATTTATATCTTGTTATATGTATATATGTATGTATATGTAAATATATGCATATATTAAATAGATTTTTGTACTACGATTACACAAAAAGGTAGTGTATAATTAGGATGCAGCTTCTGTTACGCAAAATTAAAAAATGCATTAAAACATACATTAAATATGTGATTAGAGATTGGAAACAACTGATAAAATATAACTTAACCATCTATGATTAAACTCTAACGAACCCATTTATTCGGAAATAAATGAATACTCTTTCTTTAAATTATTTTTAAAAAGTGATGCAGTCATAAAAATAAACGTCATTACATTTTAACTCACAGAAAAATAATTGTGTTTGTGATAACTTATAACTAAATAAGACATAAACACTCAAAACCACGGACTTTCCAAATACTTAGTCATATTGTAATCAGACTGCTGTCTCGCTATTTTTAATATATTTCTTAATCTTCTTTTAACTCCATACTAACTAGATATAACAACACATTGACCAGGACTTTATTCTTAAATCCACACGCTTCCATATTTTATAATATACATATATAATATTCTAGACAGCTTAGCGTATCGTACCCAAACTCAACTTTAAAATTTATTCAGAAGAAGACGGCAGTAATGAAAAACAGTTAAGAAAATATGAAATGGTTGTTGTTGTTGTATAAAATTTGAAAAAAAATTGAACTTTACTACTTCTTTCTTCTTTTGTCTTCGTGAATTAGATATTACTTTTACTCAAGCTGAGATATATGAAGGAATATATATATTCATAATAAAAATCCTCGGTAGGTCAGTCAGTTAGTTTTAATTCGAAACAAAAACCATTGCTGAGTCTGGACCGTTGTCTTCTCCATTCGCTAACCTCTCTGACTTCGAAAAGCACATCACTTGCGCCTTATCGTCCGAATCCCAAGTGCAGTTTTCAACTCTATTCGCAAAGTCACTCAGTTTTTGAGAGTTAGAAGGAGTTAGTTGATGGTACATATTATAGGTATGGTGTTCTTTCTTTTTACGCAAAAAGCTGCGTGATCGGACATCATATTTCGGTTGTTGTATCCATGTGCGTGTCTGGACGCCCCTATAGTATGTGGAGTCGATTGGTTTAGCATTATAAAATAGTTGTTTAGTGTCTCCCTGCCCGAGCTTGACACAAGTCGAAGATTAAACTTTCCTCAACAGGAGCCCCTCCCGAGGGAATAACGATGTTCTATTTTCTCAACTCGAACTAGGCGTAACGCAAGATTTGATGGGAAATAAAGAGGGGAAGAAAGGGAAGAAGGGAAGGAAAAGATATAAATGAAAAAGAGACAGCGAAACTGTTGACACACCCAATACTGGTGCCGACTTGGAAGATACCGATCCCTTGATTATTTTGTCAGCTAGTAACCTCCCCCCTCAATCTAATAACTAAAATATACAAAGGGACCAAGCAAACGTATGGGAAAGATCTAGGAGGGTGGAAATAGTTTAAGAATATATCTATCAGTGTTGTGTTTTCTTACGGCAGACACTCTTCTTTGCTTATTAACAACTCATATGTCAATTTAAAGGACAGCTTAGCAAAGAAAACTTACTTTGAACTTTATTTATATCACTCATGTAACATTTTTCAAATATTGCGATTTTTAAAATTATCTAAACTGTGTAATATTGTATTTACGTGTCTATCTACATATAATTTTCTTTGTTTCTTCCTATTATTCCATTTGTAGATAAAATGCTTTATTAAAATTATAACTCAATATATGCATTGTCCTCAGAATAAAAATATACATTATATAGTTTCAAATTAAGTAATAATACAGAGTTGCCACAACAGTTTCTAAATACTTGATTTTACATTTTATAGAGCGCGAGATATAATATTTTTATGTTCATAATTATTGTTAACTGTAATTTACATCAATATAGTAAAAATATGATTTTTATAATTTTTTATCTCAATATATATAAGTCCACTATTTAACTCTCCTCTAACTTGTATTTTTCTTATTTGCATTTTCAAAACCTTTTTAGTATAGTATATATTACTTTTATACAGTAAATAAATATAGGAATATTCAAAATTGTTTCACAATTTCTCTAGAATACATTTTTATTCATTAAAAAATTTTGTACCTAGTCATTATCTAGATCTTTATAAACCTATACATTTTTTGTCTTCCATTACATAAGTTTTTCTAACCAAAAATATATGACGAATATCAAACCAAATTCGTCATCAAATATGTATATTAAATGTGAAATATGAGTTTAAAGTACAAAATATAAAAAATATGGCGAACTACGATGAGTTTTTTAGAAATGTGCTTTATTTGTTTTGTAAATATTGTAAATGTAAAATTCTAAAATTCATTATACAAATAATTATTTCAGAATGTAATAAATACATATAACATTCAAGATAGTTAAAAATTAATTTTTTGTAGATAGATTAATATAACAAGTTACAATATTATGTAATATGTATATGATCATATTTTATTTGAGATTTGAATTAAGTTAGCCCTTTAATTATACCTTACACAATTATAAATTTATTTTTAAAGGCTTGAACTTTTATACATTCACTTTTTAAGTATAAATATATAATATTGTATGTATTTTACTCATGCGTAAAGGATTATATGGCTTATAAAAATAAGTTAAATATAGTTAATTATATGCCATATAACTTTATATACTAGCTTTACAAATACCTAAAAATGATTTGACTTTTTATTTTATACCATCATATCAATAATAATTTCAATACAATTATACTCAGCAGACAGCGAACTATCATATATTCCGATTAATTTCACCCAAGACAAAGAGTATATTTATTTATTGCAACTAAAAGAGAAGATTACAATAATAGGGTTACAAATCTTGAATAAAAAGAAAGTTTATGCAATATGCCTTTTTTTAACTGTATAAATAAATGGTGTCATATCGTTTCACATAATAGAATTTTAGCCTCGTTTCGTATAATATCGTTTCACATAATTTCGTATCGCATAATATCGTTTCGCATAAGATTAAAAAGGATCACTTTGCATAACTAACAAATCTTCATTCTTAAAATAAGGAAAAAAAGAATAATTAAAAACATGGTGATGTATAAAATGAATGAATTTAAACTTTAAACACAGTACATAAGGTTCACTAAATACTTACAATAAAGTTTATAAAATACTAAAAATAAGATTCATAAAATACTCAAAATAAGGTTAAATAATTCAAAAATAGTTTAAAAAAATCACAATAAATAGTTCACATGCGGACAACACCTTGCTTCAGCGTACCAGCTACTGCACCTGCATATTTATATATGTACACCGATGTGGTGATCCAAAACTGTAGCCGTACATCCTCCAACCCGACACCTCCAGTATTTGACATCTCGCATGTTGCGGTTGATTGAAAGAAGGTAATTGTGTATTTTAAGCAACTAACCCCCTCTCTAGCTATGTATGAAATTAACTTCCATTTCAATGTAGATACAGTAGTTATCCTATACTTAATAAACTGCATACACCTTATTTATATGAAAAAGTTTGTGTATCAGTGACTTATAATCACTAATCACTAATAATCGCAGTATGCGAATCAATACATGCTGTGTTATACCAAACAACACAAATTACGGTTCATAAAATATTACGTAATATTGGCTATTATGCGAAACAAAATTATGTGAAACAATACGTAGCCAAATAAATAGCGCTTAAAAACGTTTGATTTATATAATACTTTGACTCTATTTACATATACTAAAATTGTTTCATTACATTTAGTGATACATTCATTACATTCTGAGAATGTTTGAAATTATGCACTTAGCATAGTATATATATTTATTTATCAAACACAAAGGTATTTTACATGCTTATGATATATTGAAACATGTATATATTATATATCGTGTCAATATTAGATGTGATCTGGTCGCATTTCTTATGACAGAATATGCGATTTTAAAATTTAGATTTCTGATATCGACGCGTTTATTCAGTTGCCATCTATATTTGATCTAACATTACACTTCCACGAGGTTTACATTTTGTAAGGCGGTATTTATGGTAAGGTTTTCTGTTTAATGTTAAGATTATAACATAAAGATATAAACGATTTTTTATTCACTTGTAATATGTTTTAAGGAATTAATGTAATTTTGGGGATATATATTAGGTACACATTATTTGTTGACAAAAAATAGACAACATATTCAATAAAAGTCAGTAAAAAATTTATAAACTGAGTTAAGTTAGATTTCTTTAATCATTATATTTTATACTAACATAACAGTGGACGCAGCAAATGCACTATACCTTGTAATATGGCATATATATATGTATATTTCCCAGATTTTACTATATACCTAAGTATTACTTTATTAACTGAAGAGATAGAGGTTCCAGGAATCGCCTAAGAAAGCCGGACACTCAACATAGACGTTCATATCCGGAAAACCATCTGGCCAGCCGTCACAAATTTCTGAGGCAGAAGTTTCTACGAGTTGTGAGCTGTTCTTCACAAGGAATTATACTTGAATCTCTGTAAGTAGATATTTACTTCAAAGAAGAACTCTTCTTCTCCTATAGCCTTGATTATAAAATAGATTTCTTCGTATTTTCATGAAACACACTTACATACATGCTAGCTCATATTCCTAATTATATTTCAAAATTTCGTCGTTTTCTAACTCAGTGTTTTACACAAATATACATGCGCACCTATCAAAAAAGAAATGTTGCGTACATATGCTTATACGTTTCAATATATACATTATAATCTTGTTTTATGTAGATTTTATGTGACTACCTATTTTTGAACACTTATAATATTTAGCTGTTAATTTTTATAAATTCACAAAAAGTCATATCAGACGTTCCAACAACTTGTTTGCAATTGTCTTTGTGCTTATGGGAAGTTGGAGAGTAATAAAGAAATGAAACCTGTACCAACTTCCGCTCGTTTACACATTTTCCTCGATAACATGAAAAATGCGGGAATACGAGAAGGACGGGTATTATGAAGAGACATATATACTCTAGCAGTAGCTGTCTCTCCTAAAAAAATATATCACTTTCTTCTTGCTATACGTATATGTATCACACAGTTTCAAATTATAACATATTAAATATAAACTACAACGAAGGTTTTAAAATTTTAAACTTAATTTCCCATTTTTAAACATATATAATAAATTTTTGTTTGAAACTTATAAAGGTAAGTGTCTATGTGTACATATGCATATTCGTATTATCAATTTTAAGTCCGTTGTGTACCAGTTTATCTTTTTAATATAATTTGATTGTGTACATAATAATCGAAAACAATGACATAAAGCATTTTGATTGCTATTTGTTAAAACCTGTGTGAAATCTGTATTGTCAGTTAATTTGGCCTTTATTGAACTTTGTACTTTTAGTTGTACATTACTATATCATTTTTATTAATAGTGATTGCAATGTTTTCCTATTTTTAGCCATTCTAGAATTTTGGCGATCTTCTGGAGATTTCTGTCCAGGAAAATTAACTGAAATTTGTTCTCCGCGGCATTTTAGAGCGATTGAAACAACTTTTTAAGTCGCACATGTTGTACATTTTCACAGTTTGGCCTATTTAGATCAGATCTCTAAATAATCACGTGTTCGTCGCTCGGTCATCAGTATGACTACTTTGGCATATCCAGATTTGTCATTTGACATCGACTTGATCCCTCGACATATATTAGACCGTGCCATTTCATAAGAGCGAATTTTAAATTGAGCGAACATTAAACTGAGTAAAGATATAAATATTAAAATTGAGCAAATATTAAATTGAGCAAACTTTAAATTGAGTGATTCATATAACAGGACATTATTATTAGAAATTATCTTATGAAATGTCCCTAAACAATTTTTGCTCAATTGAAAGATTGGCCAATTTTAAGGTTTATTTCTTATTTCACTCAGGTTAAAGCTCTTTCTTATAAAATGTCACTAAACAACTTTCGCTCAATATAAAAATGCTATATTTAATGCTCACTTAAAGATTTCAATCTTCGTTCAATTTAATGTTCGCTCAGCTTAAAATTACCTCTTATGATGGTACACCGATTAGACCGGACACACTCCAATAATCTTTGACTAAACCGATAAAACGTGTAAACTTTGACTATACATATATATATTATGCTTATTGATCGACAGAATTCAATAAGGCTATTTGTCATCAATACGCCGTTTTTTATTGTCTCCTTCACGAACCCAAAAACGTTACAAATCTTTTTTAATTTTTTGAAAATTACTGTCAAATTAAAAATTGTTTTTTAAATAGGTAGTATAATTATAATTATAAAATATAAAATAAATTGAAAAATAATTATTTGTATCCAAATATTTCAAGCAAAACTATGGTCTTTAATGATTGTTTTTTATGACCTATCTGTATATTCCATTTGCTAACCTAATATGTGCTGTAAAATGGACGCTTTCATACTCCGGACAATAAATCCATTTCATCTGTGAGTTAACTAATAAACTGACAAGATGTTAGAAATCCAAATCATTATTTAAAAAATTTCAGTATATTTAAAAGCAATTTTCTTTCATTATATTTCTATAATGTAATTATTATTATTATCATTCAGTATCATGTAAAAAATCAAACGTTTTCAAGCGCTTTATTTAAAATAAATTTATGGAGAACTATAATAAATTATTGAATTTCTAATTATTAATTGTAAAAATTGTAAATATGTTTATTATATTGTCTATCTATCTATCTACATATTTTAAAAATACATAGCCAAAATAATATAAGATAAAATAAACTTAAACTATCTCAAATATTGACATGCAAAATATATGCATTAAACAACTTTAAATATAATACAACTTCCGCATATTATCGGTTTGGTCTTCTTGCAGCCATGATTCCCGAAATGGATTGTCCGATTAATACGTCTTCCAGCATGATGGAGTGCATGTGCATACAGGCAGTCCATTATCAATCTCGAAGAAAATTTTCTTAAACAAATGTATACTAGGAGATATATGACCACCCAGTAGCTCTCTAACTGCCTTTTCGATACGGTTTCTAGAGGGATCAGGAGTGATCTGGAGAAGATAATATACATTGTGTACAGATTAAAGATTTCGCGCATCTAAGATGAAGACTACAAGAATGCTGAAATGTCTTGCTTCAAGACCCCATTATCAGATGTATTGAGTGATTTTACAAACAAATTCGAAGCAGTTAAGGTTGAAGATATTGATGAACATCGGGATCACTTTGAAAATGTGATTTCGAGTTGTAAATGACTACGAATCTTCTTTGATTTATCTGATGATATTGTTCTTTGTGTGTATTTATTTGATTAACTGTCAGTTTCACTCATGTGAACTTGTAAGTTAATTTAATGAAAAATATTATCGTGATGAAATTAGGTCGCATTTATGGCTTTTTGACTGTCAATATAAAACTCATATATAGATGCTGCTATATTACTTCTTAATATTATACGTATATTTAAAAAAATGTTGCATGTAAATATAACTCTTGCAATTATATAAATATATTAGCAAAATGTTAGAAACAAACAAACTTCTATTTTTAGACATTTTACATTTTGTTTTTAAATAGAAAATTTAGATATTTATAATACATGTAGTATAAATTAATTTTTACAATAAGTATTAACTAATCTAATATTATGATAATTATACCCAATATGTTATCATCACTTGAATGCACCCATGTTACTCCCGTTTAAACCGATAATAAATTTTGAATTTTTTTCGACATTAAATCACATATTTCAAATACTTATTATTCCAAAATTATTAAACAAATCCACTGCCTCCTTACAAAAATAACATTTTATTTTAGTCGGATTACTAGATATTGTGACATTTAAGGGTTATACCCATGAATTAAATATTAAATATGATTAATTTTAATAGAAATTCATACATTTTTTATTTGAAATATATTTTCTTTGTATATAGATACTTGTAAAAGAGTTTGAATGTCTTATAAAATTTAAAGAGACTATAAAGTAATTCTTTTTAAATGTGATAGTTTTAACCATAACGTACATCTTAGCCTGCGGTAACGTTAGTCATTGAAAACAATTTTATTTATGATACGAATATATCTTAAGAACAGTTTTATCTTGAAATCTTTAAAAATTTACTGCAATAAGTATAATGTAAGTAGTTTTTACTCCTTCAACATTTCCGTAAAATTCCTTTTTAGCTTGCAGCAATAGGCTTCACGTCACTAACTCATAACAGGCTATACACAATAAAGACACGTTCAAGTATTAGAAGTATTTGTTTTTTGTAAATATGTTTTTATACCATCTCGTAACTCTTCCATTGTCATACAGTAATTTGATTTTTTGGTATATATTTTATTATCAACAAGTTAATATGTAGCTTTTAAGAGGTACTTCTTCGTCCTTTTTATCTCTAAAGATTTTTGTCACAAGGGCATACTTTAAAAAGTTTATTCATTTCTCATGAACAACACGAGAGAAACACATTGAATAGTTCCTGTGAGCCTCAGAATGACGCTGAGATAAACATTATTATCGGAAAAGGGAAGATATGCAATGAAAAAGAACCGATGCAAAGCCAAAAATAAAAATAAAACAAAATATGTCAACAGTCCTTGACTATTGCACCTTCATCTCTTCTTTACAAATACAAAATATATTCAAGATTAATTTTGAATTATGTCGCTCTAGAGCAATAAAATTGTAAGAAAGTTTCTCTGTCAAAGTGAGCAATAAGTTAAATATAATAAGAACGAATCTGGCGATATAGAGAAAGTAGGTGAGGAAGAGATGGAGGGTTAGGAAGAAAAACTATATCGGTAGAAAGACTAACTTAGGAACTAATTAAGAAGAGAAATTAAAGCTTGATGTTTGAAGGCAGAGAAGCGAGCAGAATGAGCGATGCGTCGAGCTTGACTAAGAGATAAGATTGGTGATGGCTACACAGAAGAAGTGACACCCATTGATATTGTCTCGTGGACACCCCATCAAGTCCAAGGTTCCACTTTATAGCATAACTATAATACCGACAATGACGGCGACATTTTTATGAAAAGTCACTCGACTCAGTCGCTTATATTGTTGTCATCGTCTTCTTTCAGATGCTGGGGCGCTTACAAAGATACAAGAAGCAAGAACAAGTAGCATGAACACGCGACACTCTTGACAATAATTTTACTCGAGTATGATGAATACTTGATGCCGACTTGCAGCATCTAAATAATGCAGTAACACATCAGTTGAGCGAGTATGTGGTTGCGCCCTGTAACACTCGAATCAAGAACATAGGCCGACTGTGGCAATGATAACATAACTACGCTTTGAATAGGTTGCTCATAAAACAAAACACAACATTCGACACACATACACATATACATTCAAGGAACAAAAGTCTTTTTTTCCTTAGCTGAGTGAGAATTAGGTTTAAAAGGGGTGAGAAGGGGTTGGCTAAGAGGGCGATGGAATAAGAGGGAGAAGCGGGGGAAAGTGTGGGGAGGCGGAATTGAAGGGGAAAGTGGAATATGGCGATACTCGATGTAAACCTTCTGTGTATGTAAACCTTCTGTATATCCATGTAATAATACTGATTCGAATATAACTCAACTATAATTGTTGAACAGAGGAGATGCATATTATCACACTTCCTTCAAGATAGCTCGCTTCTTACTTTTTACTTCTATTTAATCCTTTTTTGTTTCAAGAGACAGTATTGGTAGGCAAGTCGGAAAATGAAATATTTGTAGCGAGTTCGACAAAAATGCGTTGAATAAATAGTAGTTATATAAGCAGCTAAACTCTTAATTATCACCTATACCTATATAATTAAAAACTCTTGAAGAACCTAACCCCCACTATCAATCTACCATTTGATAATAAGTTTCAAATATATAAAATGGATAAAAAGATTCTCACTTTTCACTTCACATTAAGTAACTATGTAGTTACAGCTACTAACGGAATATACCTATTCTATGGTGAAATACTAGTTTCAGCTATTATAAGTAATACTTCTTGTTTGAAAAAATGTATATATTGTATACAACATAATATCCTCGTTTGAACAAACCTCACTGTATATATTTAAATATTCCGGCCATAAAAGCCTTCGGCAGTTAGAGAGAGAGAGAGAGAGAGAGAAACAAAAAAATAATTAGTCATGAATTTTAAAAAGGTGCCGTCTTTGATTTTATTTTATTTTCCTGCGTTAGTTTCGAGTAGGGATATATTTTACCGAAATCTTTCATATACAAGAATCCTATTTATATATATATTACCCGCAGAAGTTACGTTATCATTTGTATGACACGCAAAAGCAAAAACATTTTAAGGTATGGCATAATATTTTTTGTTATTTAATTTATTTATATCGCGTTATAAGAAAACTATACTGTGTGGAGACAATTTCAATACAATATACCAGGATCTTTGCAAAAGTATATGATATTGACTTGAGAATAAAAACGCAATTGATGTTTTATATATTAAAAATTAAGTAACATATATGTATGTATAATATAAAATATATCTGTATTTATATAATATGAATTTGTAGAAATATGCGATAATTAAGTATAAAATATAACTAGTATGACAACAATTATTTTAATAATAATCTCTAATACCTTTCACTAATAGATAAAACTGCTGTGCAATATTCGTTTTTAACGAATATTTAAATTATCTAAAAGAAATGAATAGTATATATAAATAAATAAATATTTTTCAGAAAAGTCTGACTTTTTTTCTTAAATTAGAAAAGACTTATAATAATTATACAAGTTAATAAATATACTTATTAAATATTGCTGTTTATTAAATTAGTATTATTGCGTAATATTTTTATGTCTCCATATATGTTTAGTGTAACAGTATACGTGTAACCACCAGAAGATCAGCGGATTTGAAATATGATGCTGGAGATAGATTCTCCTGATTCTACGGACTGCTTGAAATGCTATTATTTAGGTACTATTTGAAAGAATACCATTATCACCCTGGTAGCCCTATAGCAGATAAGATGGAAGTGGAATATGTTACACATAATAATAATAAATAAATGTGGATAAGACTAATGGTAAGCATGGAAAAAAATATGGGAAATAGAGTCAAGAAAATAGGAAAGTGTGAAGAAATTGGAGACAAATACGGAGTACTTGAAAACTTGGTGAGTTTGCATCCCAGTGGTCATGAGGGGTTGACACCAAGCTTATGGAATCTGACTGGTAATATTTAATCACATTTATTCATATAAATATTTAATTTTCTAAACAGTATTCTGCAGTTAACAAGTTTTTTTACGTTTGGATGATTTATAACAAATGGGGTTTTGTTTTTCCGAAATAATATCAATTTAATCGGGGCTTAAATTTAACCAGTTTATTAACTTCTATAAATTAAAGTAAACCCCTTGAAAAGCTTCTATTAAACGTTATATTTACTTAAATATTCACTTACAAACGTTTATAAAAATCTTTAAATAATATGCGTTATTATTTGTTACATACAGCTATTATTTAAATTTATCCAACTTGGTAAAATTATGTTTATATATAATGGACATTACTGGTAAAATATTTTAATTTTATATAAAAATTACATACTAACCATTTCTTTTAAATTCAATGAAATTTAATGAAGTAAATCTTAAGATGGATTGTACCAAGAATGCCTATACACTATTAGATATAACATTAAGCTCTTTATAAAAACAGATGACAAGGTTGTTTTTCTGTATACATTATATTACTCAAAATCGAATATTTACCCACATATTCTTATTTTCCTTAGAGTATTTGCGACTTAATTATATGATTAAGCACACTAAAAAATATAGCACATATTTAGCAAAAATAACTGAGAGAAAAAGTCAAAAATATTTTGCGTAGCTTAGATTTGGATAAAAGACAGTTAAGTATGCATTATCTCTTTCCATGCAGTAGTTGGATAATATATCTTATTTGCTACTTAAGAAAATATATCTATAAAGCATCAATGTTTTTTTATGTTTATAACAAATATATACCATAGTATGTATTCATATAATTTTGAAATAAGATTATAGAGAAAATTAAATGTTGTGATGCTAGATTACCTTGATGGAAAGTCAATCTTCACCAGGTAAAAAGTGATTTAATCTTTGGATAATGTTGAGGATTATCTCCTTTTAAAATCACCATTACCTTACGTTAACAAAAAATTGCATTTGTTATAATTATATAGAATATACATAGAAATAAATGTAAAATTCACTTAATAAAATTGCAGTTTAAGTTAGAATTCAGTTACTATATATTATTTGAAATCACTAAGATAATAAATATATAATCATGTTACAGAAAGGATGCCCAAATTGATAGGATCACAAGTTTAATAATAATAATAATAATAATAATAATAATAATAATAATAATAATAATAATAATAATAATAAGTGGTTTATTTTATAACAGCACCTTAATGAAAATCTAGGTACAATATAGGTATATATGTACATTATATCTATTAGCATTTAAATTCGTTAATAATAAATAAGAGTTATAAAATATGTAATATAATGTGAAAAAGTGACAAATATTATTATGTACATTACGTGAATTCTTATAGAATTACCAATAATATCTTGACATTGAATAATAAGAATATCAAGTTCGCGGTGTATGATTTCTGGCTTCAGCGTTGATAAGTTCTTTAATATGAAAATAATTTAAAATTTTGTATTTTCTAATTTGAATTACAACTTGCGGACTTTATTTTCTGTTAGTTTTAATAACACTATATATTTCGTAACATATATTGATATCAAGCTTTTGAACGTATATGGAAGGGTAATTGTTATTCATTATTAATATTGATACTGATATCGTAAATAGTTAGTTACTATTGATACGCATAGTGTATATGATAACATTTTCAAATCATTGATAACCGTTGTTATGGAGTGGAATATAAGCCCACTGTTTCAATAAAACTTGTAGGTACATACTTATCACATCTATAAAATGAACAAGTTCTACTTACCTGCTTCATGCTGTTGATTTCTTTGGCGAAGGCATTTGACTTTGATTTTTCCACTTCCAGTGTTTCGTTTTTTGTATCAATTGATAATTCTAGTAATATACATATGTATATATAAAGGCGAATAAAATGAAATAAACATTGTTATTGTAAAGAAGAAAAGTATTTGGAATTATTTCAAAATGAAGTATTTCAATATATATCTAATATTAAATGAACAGTATTTGGACTATGACTATATAATAACTATATTTACTTTGACTACAATATGATAATTCAATAGTCCACGATTAAATAAATATCACATTATCGAAACATTTTTGCAAATTGATTTGTTTTATATAAATGAAACTTAAAATTTATTTAGTATAGTATACCTAATGTTATTAGTTATGATTTATTTAATATTGACATAAATATATTTAATGTATCGGTGGTTGAAAAATGTGATTAAAATCACTCAGAATCATTAAAATATAATATGGTACCGACCTCTCGTAAGGGGATTAAGTATGTACTTATAACATAAACGTTATTTAATCTGCAATCAGATTTCTTTGTATAAATATAAATTGTTTATAATAATTACATAAATAGAAACTTTAAGAGATTCATATGTAACAAGAAAACATAAGAATTAGTTTATAAAACAGGTTATTAAAACAAAGGTAAATATAGACTTACCACGTTCATTTAACCTTGTAAATAATTTTTCACGTTCATCATCAAATTGTTTCTTCCGCCTTAGTTCTCGTAAAACTAGTTCAGTTTCGCCAGCATTTTTATCTGTAGCAATAAATATGGTTAAATGTATTGTGACAACAACAAAGAAATTATTCTATTATGATTGTATAACTTTTGAGTATATGGCATACACATTATTTGTTTATTATTTATTGCAGTTATTTTTTTTAAGTATTGTAATTTTATGTAATATTTCTAAACTTTAACAAAATTGAAACAAAAGTAAATGAAATTTAATAACTCAAATTGTTTATTTTATAAAATAGGTATATTTAAAAAATGTATATTTCTCTAGATTCTGTAAGTTTTCTACATATTCCAAATAGAAATATGTAAATGTTTGAGAATAGAATATTCTGACAGAATAAACTTTATATAAACTGATTATAAAAACATTTCAAAATTGACAAGGGTTTTTTATCAATTAACGTAAAGTTAAATTTTATAAACATTTATATATAACTTATAGTAAATAATTACTTGATACGCTAGTTGGATTATTTTCTTGAAATATTACACTATTGAAAAATAATCAAAAGTATAATCTGAATAAAAGTATGTGTGGATTAAACAATTAAGGAGTTCTCCTTTTCATGTGAATGAATGTAGAAACAAACATAATTTTGTTTGTACTTTTTGTTTGTAGAGACTATTATTTTTTAAATGTACGGTGAAATTTTGAATGAATGATTAAAAGAATGTAATTAAGTTCCATGATTAAATATAGTATATTACTATGAACAATTTGTACCAGTTTAAATATAAACTTGTATTAATTTTCTAATGATTTTTTTATATAAGACAAATGACCCTTTTATATAATTTTAATTGTGTACCCGTCCCTCTCCCCTCTTTTCTCCAATCTATAACATACCAAGTACTTTATCTGTATCTTGTTTGAGTTCGAGAAGCTGACAAAGCACCTCCTTCAACTGACGTTTGGTCTCCTGATTGCGCTTTCCGGCAGAGTCTGCCTTGATCTCTTCCTCCAGAGCCTGGTGGCGCAGTTGCACCTTCTTCTCCCGGAGCTGCAGTAGTTCTTTGGCCTTTTAGAGACGGATTCAAGAATGCATAACTCAATAAAGTTGTTATTAACTTTACTTGGAATTTAAAATTAAAGTAAACATAATAAGAGCATAATACATGTAAGCCAAATTCATTCGGATTAGATAAATCATTCATAAGTATACCCTTATTTATATTCTACGTAAAAGAAAAATGTTTAGCCCTAACGTTTATATTATTATGTAGTAAATGAAGCATTGATTTTAAAATAATAGTGCATAAATATTTATTGGAAGTTGCTTCTACGTAAATCAAATATATATATTTAAAAGGAAAGTATCGTGCCACCAACACCTTTTACTAAAGTTTAGCACATTTGTAGCATAGCTAATACATATTCCCTATATTTTGGTTAATATAAAACTATTTATATAGTATATTGCTTTACGATTATAATTTGCAGTGAAATAAGTCCTTGGATAATAGAGATTTATGCGGTTTATATATTATATTTATTTAAAAAATATAATTATAAAATGTTACATTTTTTGCTACATTAAACTAGATAGCTGCCCTTTGAAATCTATAATAATCAACTTCAAATAAAATAACATTCTTTTAATTCTAGAGTAGCATTTCAATATTTTCTAATAAGTGTTTTTTATAACTTTTGAAGAGTCGCCTGAATTGCACCGAAACTGCCGTAATTCAAAACAAGCGAAAATCTGCCGCACACTAACTGAGGGTGTGGTAATATTCTTAAAGTTACTCAAAGTTACTGGAGGCCGTCTCTGTTGACCTCTGCCTATCTAATATGATTAATTGGTTACTGCGATGTTGTATATTACTGCGATAAGGTAGATTAGTGTTTTTCAAATCACGGCAATTTTGAAACACAGCAGCATCCCCCTTTTAGAAACGATATATAACAATATATCCTCAACCTACCGATATTCCATAATTTCTAAAAATATATTACTTAAATGAAAAAGTATTGTTTACCAAAGAATACGTTTCCTAAAATATTTTAGCAAATAAAACATTACAGTAAATTAATTTTTAAAATAATCAACGAAACTGTAAAGTAGTATTTCCTTACCTTGACAGCAATATCTGTTTTGTGAACATGACTACTAGCTCGAATGTCGCCGGCATAATAGTTCATCCTTTCGAGTTTCTGACTCAGCTCCTTTACTTTAGTCTGATATATAGAGATAAAAGAATGAATAGTTTACAATGTTGATACATGCTCCCGTCAATAATAGACATCAGCTGAGAAAGGAAACATATGTTTTAACCAGATATATACATCTCATATGTAATTAAAGTAAAATGAATTATTAAAAAATGTGTAAACAAAATATATGGTGAGGATAGTCGAGAAAGAAATTGAAAGTAACAATTTCAACAGCCGTACTAAAAAGAAAGTGTGAGATCTAAGTCATCACAACATCTTTAGAATATGTATTTAATATAAATCCTCAAAAACTTATTAATGAAGAAAAAGAAAATGTTAAATATCTACATATATATTTATTTATATATCTATATAAAAAAACAAGAAAACAATTTATTTGTATTTATATAACTTTTAAAATTAAATTTTTTAGTAATAGTGATTTATTATAGGTATGTATATGAATTGTACATAAAATTTAGTATAAAATGTAAATTTATGGTAATTTATAAACGTATAGTAAATTTTAAAATGATTAACTCGATTAACTTAACGCACTCGCCCTACGGGCTCGTGCTTTAAAATGTTATTCTCGTAGAGTGCAACAAAGATGCAGAATTTGCACTAGTTATGTAAATAACTATTATTTCATATTTATAACGGATACAAATCATTCCATTAAGTTTAACTTATGTGCACTCGTAATATATATTTAATGATTGTTTTTTTGTTATCTAAATGCAAAACTATATAAATTTGCAAAATATATATATTTTTAAATTGCAACAATGATTATTTTCGAGGTGTTATAGTTAAATATTTTTTGACAACCAATATTTCTACAAGCAATACATTATGCAATATAACTGAAATAGTTTTTGTTTATTGTTTCCACCAAAAAATTTGAACTACCGCTTTACGTATTATGCATTGTGGTTGTTAAAAAATTAAATACATAAATATTTAAAATTATCATTGATAAATATGTATATTAAAAAAGTAATTTTCAATAAATACACACATAATAATTAAACTAGTGTTTTAATAAGAAGTATTGAATATAAAATATTATAGTAGATTGAAAATCTCAGATATATTGTCACCTCAATAGAATTCTTCAATTCTTCAAAGCTCTCGACTTTTTCTTTTGTAGTCTCCAAGTCCCACCGAAGACCATCGATATCTGTTTGTTTCTGCTTGATGTCGCTTCTAATTGTCGACAGCTTCTGTTGGAGCCTTTTCAGTTCAAAATCATATTTGCTTGTTTCACCTGGAAATATAAAATCATCCTCAACAAATATATAGAGATATATAAGTAGGTACCTACTATGCAGTTAAGAAGATACAATAAAATATTACAGGAAATTACTTTCAATATGCACAACTTTAACATCGATTTGAAGGAGTCGTCGAATATCCTTGTCACGATTAGATTTGGCGTTATTATATTTCTTCACGAATCTATCCTTCTCTTGTTCTTTCTCCTGTAGTAGACTCCGAATGCTCTTCAACTCTTCAGATTGCTCGGCTGAAACAGCCTATACATGGAAAATTATGAAAAATGTACGCATATTATAATTGAGATTTACAAATTGATATCAAAGGATGTCTATTGTATTTTATAGTATTTCAAGTTATTTCGAATTGCTGGAGAGAGTTATTTTAGCAGTATAAATCTGACTATTCATGTTTCTGATGAAGTGATTATGCACCTGGTACACTACTATTTTCTCTACTATTCATAAATTAGTGAAATAGATGTATATAAATATCTTGATTTCATGTGAGCTATTATTGCATATCTGTTATAGACGAAATTTGTTTTACTCCAATGGTAAAGCACTCAGAAATTTCATGACAACTTTAAACTTTTTATTCTATTTTTTGATTTTATTAAAATATAGTAGTTTTTAAAGTCGAAGTTTCTAGTATAACAACAACAATCGTTGGGTGAACATTATGGTGACACAACATGACCGGTATATAATAATTATAATATTTACAACGGTAGGTATTTATTCATTCATTAAGTGAATTATGGTTATCTATCGGTAAAAATTATCTACTATTTTTAAAATGCATTTTTGTAATGAAATAGGTAAAAAGCTATAACAATTCTTATACAGTTGTGCGAATGTTTAATCGACATAATTAGCTTAGTAGATTAGTTCGGCCAATATTATAGCTATGCATTGACCCATCTTTATGGTTCGGCTCATAGAAATAGGAGAGGATAGAAGCGACACAGCAAGCCAAAGCTAGATGCAATTTTGTTGACGGAGTAAGGCCAGT
>JAYRBW010062853.1:7808-30117 GCA_036023295.1 Invenusta paracnida
TATACTATTCTGTTGTACTACAACTGTACTACAACTGTACTACAACTGTACTATCTTGCTACCGAACAACTTTTGTAAATTAATGCTTTAAAAATAAAATGAAACCCCTTCCGGAAAAACGCAACACCCATTTTTAAATGTTTTCAACAATTTGTTTAGTTTATGTTTTGTATATAATATATATATTATGATAATAATTTTTGAATAATTCTACATTACATACATGATATCATGACGTCAAATGACATCACGAAGACATTATTATATAATGGAAGTGTTGAATTCTGTTATGATTGAATAACATACTTTAATACCTTAAGAATAGTTATATTTTAATAATGGTTTGCGATTCTTTTCGACGTGTATGTATATAAAAATCAAATATTTTAGAACAGTTTTAAGTCTAAATGTTACCAATTACTTTGTGGACACTAGTTATATCTGAATATTATTTAAATATCAATATTTTCTAGATATTCTAAAATAAATAAATTATTATGGTACTTATTGGTGCAGAATTTATTAAAATACAACGATTGCCTATATTGTCGATAACTCATAAGGTGATGAATGGCAAATCAACAAAAGATGAATCTTTGTGTTCTGTTACGTTATATAAAACATAGCTCACTAAATATCACGAATTAGTGTGTTATAATTAGTGATGAGGGATAGTGATGGGGTTAATGAAAATGAAAATCATTAGTGTAATGTTGAAATTGCAAACCTAATGTATTTTAGCAAGCTATTATGGGCATATTTGTTGCAATCAAATGAACCCATAATTTATCGAATAGAAAACAATATTGGCTACTCGTTATAACAGTGTTTAATAACATATCAATGTGTTTTTTCCATATTTGTGATGTATTCTTATACATAATTGTAAAGATTATTTTATTATATATATATTGACATTTTGTTCTTAATAATTTCATTAAATATTTTCTAGAGTTTTAAATTATCTTTTAATTCATGATCTATATTTCATTTTGTAAGCTGATACTTCATATACAATTATATATTATTTATTAATCTTATCTCATCAGTAGAAAAAGACAAATTCATTATTTTATTTATCTCACTTTAAAAAACATTTATTCATAAATTTATATAAGACATGAAAATAATGATCCCTTTGAATTGTACACAAGAAGAGATAAATTAACACATTTTCGTTATTAATAAGTGGAATGACTGATGAGAGAGATTAATATAATACATTATTTAAGTACAAAACAAAATATATAGACAGGAATTCTTTGTATGTTAGAAGTACTTCCCCTTCAAATATTTTATTCAAATGATCGAAATAAAAATAACAAATATAATTATTCAAGAGGTATTTTTATCTTCAGAAATGTATGTTTATATGTTTTGTATACGTTATTTTTTAACACAGATTATACACATAACGAAAAGTATAACGAAAGTCAAAGCAGCTATCCTTCATCAATGCTTTTTCAGAATCTTTAGTATCATTTAATCTATTGTAAATTTCACAAAGCTTATTTTTCTACGTTAACATGTCAAACAAAAACAAATATTTAACTTTGTTTTAAATTGTAGAAAACATAAGGGTCTAAAAAATATGTGTATACTAACAACAATTGCGAGCATATTGTAATGGATATCTTTTTGTGACAAATTAATCACACAGAATAGTACCCACATTATTCAGTGTAGCAAGTATATGCAGTACATAATACTTGATTTCTACTGCATGTGCGTGTTATGAGAACAAACTTTGGTCATTAATTTTGGTACGTAGTTTATATTATACATATTTTCTGCAACTAAAATTCATATTTATTTTTTAGATAAACATATTATACATCTACATATAACAGTAAAGAGTCTAAAAATGTTAATACGTAAACAAAATAGTTATATAAAAAGTTATCGAAAATGATATATTAATAATCGTAATTAATAATAGTAATATTTTAAAATAATTTATATTGAATATGTCTCATTCTTGGAAATAGAAATTGATTTATCATTGTCTTATCGTTGAGAATAGTTAATTATCCTATCTCTATAGTTTTGTTTTATTCATAAAATAAACCATATGAACGAATTTCAGGTTTCTATTGATTTTTTTTAATTGATACTTATTTTACTAAAAAAACAATATATAAGCACAGTGTAATAATAGATAATATGAATACTATCAATACTCTTTGATATACAGCTTTTATATGCCACTTTTAATGCAATGAAATATTAAAGCATCTAAATTTTGCGTTCCATACGTTAAAGATTAGACGAATTGTACCTACAAATGAACAATAACCGTTGATACCAACTTAAGAAAACTAAAATAAAAATATTGTAATCTATAGAGCAAACAAGTATCTACCAAAATTTACAGAAATTTGAAACCGAAACTTAGAAGTAACTGACTTTTTTAATTGACGTTGTAGCGCACTTTTCTATCACTTAGAAAAATCTATAAAATAGACAGATAACTAATAAGTATTGGTATGTGTAAAGGACAAAACAGCTTAATGAACCTGAAAATAGTCTTCATTGACAAATCTTGACAGAAGATGAAGAAGACGATAACACACATGAATGATGTATTATACCTTGTACGTGTAAGATTTATATTATAAAAATCGTCCAGTACTTTGATGCATGTGTAAATGATTATATATATAGAACAATCCTTTGGACAGTTGTGGCATTATCTATCATTTTACTGATAAACCACGCAGCTGTTCTGGTGTTGGCAAACACTTCAACCAAATCCATATTACGGAATTACAGTTTATAACTAAAATAATACACAGTACTTTAGCATGTGTGTGGTGACTACTACAGAAAAAGATCTTACACACATGCCTCGAGATCATTTAAATTCCAATGCAAATATATAGCAATTGATTACCGATTGAGAATTTGTTTTTTACATGTGTTGTGGTTTTAGAGAGGGGGGGGGGAATTACTCAAATACTGGCACACTTTTAGTTAGCAGGAAACACAAATAAAAACATGTACAAGTCAGTAAAAGAAGAACTCTCGTTTAAGCAAAATTAAATATTTCTAAACCCTTCCCTGTGCTCTGCTTGCCTTGGAGTACTCATTAATCGTCTTATTAAATTTCCAGGCGTCTCATGAAATAAAGGTAAAACAATTTTATTTGGCAAGCGACAAACTGGGACGAGGCGCCTTGTCAAGCGGTGCAGTGATTGTCAGTATAGAACTATAACACCATGTTTTTTAGATTATTGGAAGATCAGTGAACTAACTTTACAAGGCCAATGTTTTCCTCAATTCGAAATTTTGTTAAAAAACAGATTTTCAACTATAAGACTGTACAGACTATTTACATTTCTTTACGTATGATTCATTCGGTAGAAGATTTTCTGAAGAGTGTTAAGGAATGTTTTTTATTATAATACTTATAGTAAAAGTAACTAGCACACCTCTAACTATAATTCAAGTTTTCGATAATATGTAGGTGTTATGTTAAGGGCATTTTTTATTAATATTCAAGCGCAGAAGTTGTTTTTACAATTGCGAGTTTGTCCTCTGTAAACAATCAATAATTATTTAAATCTTTGCAATATCACTACATTATTTCTTTCTAAACCAGACAGTATAAAACATAATAATATTAAGTTAAATGACCTACTTCTTCCCTACAACTGACTGACATTTAGTAAATAATTTAAACGTATATTCAGTCAATAATGAATATTGTAATCGAGATTAATGTCTTTCCGCATATATCTAGGGGTTATCACTGGGGGAGGCATATATTCTTCATAATGTTTGCTGTCATTATCAAAACAACACGCAAAGACATGTAAACTCATATGACTTTATCTAAAATATTATTTTAGTAGCTTTTAAAATGATTTCTTGGTATAGTAGGTTGGTACACTATTTGAAAATAAAGTGTCAGGATTTATTCCTTCATATCAGAAAGTGATAAGTCTGCATAATATTTTTCAATATGGCAAATAATATTTAACAGACTTAACCAATGCATACAAAAAATCTATAAATTTCATAATCTTTGATTTATCGAAACTTTGTGTCATATCTTAAATTATTTGTTCCATAATTTTGTAGCAAACTATCAATTGTTTGATAAGATTTTTATATAAATGTAGATAACAAAATGTTACTATTTAGAAGTATTCTGACTAATACACTAATATACAAAGTTTTACTTTTGCAATCCCTACCCTTCTACGTTTTTTTAATATTCCATCATTTACTCACAATACTAATATAAAATTTATAGTGTAAGCTACACATACCTACATTATTATTATTATTATTATTATTATTATTATTATTATTATTATTATTAGCACTTTCTATTGATTTTTCAGTTGGCAGCGTTTCTGTATGCCTAACCTGCTATGTACATTTATATGGTTGCGTAATTGTATTGATGTACCTGATCATGTTCTACTCGCCTGCTCTGTTCTGCGTAGCTGATGCTGTTTAAACTAAGTGTCTCGATTAATTCAGTTTATGGTTGAAAATTCTTATAGTGGACAGTGGAGGATGGGGGGGAGGGGGCGGGGGGTGAGTGTAAACCGTACTTTTGCACTGTAGCGTATAACTAAAAGGTCAGTAAAGATAGGGCTTCTGTATAATACAGACATGAACATTTATTCAGTTAAAAAATCTAGACAGTAAATCTTTGTCATTAGCGTAAACGTAAACGTATTTAATCCAATATTTGTATAATGATTGATTTTAACGACTAGGTCAACTATGTTTAAGTAGGTAGTTTATAACATGATTTATTATCAGTTGTGCAGCTACTAATCACCACTAGATTATTTCTTATTATTATTATATATTACTAATAATGTTTAGTTTTTAACCATTGCTCTTAATTTCAAAGGTTTAAAGTTAATATATAGACTTATTGTTCAAATAATTCTTAAATGAAGTATATTTAAAGTAGCATTGAATTATCCTTGTTTTCAAAAATATCTTATCACAACGATATTGTTAACATATATATGGGTTAATCTACTAGTAATAAGTGAATCAATTTAAGAGGTTCCGTGAATCTATAATTGTCCTGTTATTTAATTAATAAGTTTTAGGGATATTGTACAAACATACGCCCAACTTTTAAAGCGCTCCAATTTGAGGTATGTATACACTCATTATGACTTAGTTTAATTCACCAAATGTATTATATGCAACAAACCTGTCTGTCTATTGTAAATAGCATCTTGCATAGTTGAAACTCGGCAGAAAATAACATTTCAAGTTGGTTTTCTGCCGGTGAAATCAGTCCAACAGTTATTTCGTTTAATAAACTGTTATATATATATATGCAGTAAAGAGAAGCCAACATCGATTTGTTCAATGGGAGATTGTATCTTTATACTGAATTGTTTCCCTGTAGATATGTACATACAGGGTTTCCGAGATACACTACTTTGCGATTTATATATAATTATTTATTTAGTTATAAAAACGCAAATACCAACTTGTAAAAATCGTAAGCACTTAGAAATATTACTATATAAATTATACGATTAAAGATTGGAACATTATTGTAAGCTCTTAAATTATTAATTTTTGTTTTGTTTTAATAATTAATCCACCGAGTTGCCATATGAAGATGATGGAGTACCACTTTAACTCAAGTGTGTGAAGATATTATAAATATATATTTTATATCATATATGGCTCTCGTGGGCTACTTATGTATTTTTTGTACTGATCTTGATTCTAATTTTTCCAATTTGTTGTTTGATGCCCTCAAATATAATATTATTATTATTATTATATTTTTGAGGTACAATGTAGAAATTGGTAGATATTTTATTTGCTATATCTAAGAACTATTACTTAAAACTTATCAATGAAATTTAAATTTCGCTGAATTGCGTTTCAAAGCATATTTTTGATCCGCAATAAATAACTGCGTGTGACTAATGATTTCTATCAGAATTATCAATTTATCAGTTCATTGCATTCAATAAAATTAAAATATTCACAGCGCAATTTAAATCACTAAAAATTATTAGTAAACAGTAGTTTTAATCAACCTACCTTCATTTATAAATTCTGATTAAGAATGCTTAATACCAATAAACCTTACATATAAGTAGACAACGTAAACATATTATACAGGACATTTTTTATAGAATTCAATATTTTCACCTTAAATATATATAGAGTGAAAGGGGTGCCTTGTGGTTAGTATACCGTTATTATAAGGTGGAAAAAACGGTAGTAATCAATTTATTGTTTTAAAATAAAATATAACAGGTACCTACAACAAATTAAAATAATTAATTTTAAAGAAATATTATGTAAACGATATATATGTTTACGTCATTTTAGTTTTAAAAATATTAGAATTATAAATAAAATATTAATATTAATATTAAGGGGATTTATAAAATCGGAATTATAAAGATAGAAAATATATTTAAGTAAATATTATATATTCATTTAAATAGTTTTAGTTTATAATTGTTCTCTTGATAGCTTACTGTTTAATGCTACGTTTTTGCATTACATAAATAAATTAAACAAATTCAATATTTCAATCGATTAAAACATTAAATGTGGAATTAAAAGTTAGGTGTCAATCCCAGGTCATCTATAATATGTATACCGTTATAATTCATAATTCTTTTTTTAACATTGGTGATAATAGGCTATTTTCTATTGTTCAACTCTATATATATTATATTTTTTTACTTGAAAAACCCTTCACTCTCGTGCTATATATGTTTATTACTATATGTTTATATTATTATCCATAGTTATCAGTTTAACACATTCAATTTTTCGTAAAGTAGCATATTAATTAATATTCTTTTAATAAATCAACAGTAATACTTATATCATCAGTAAATTTTTACTTTTTCGTGTTGCTTCGTTTCGTTTTAGTGATATTTTCCCAATTGAATAATTTATATTTAGTGTAATAATTTCTAATAGGCCTTCATTTATATACATATTATATATATTTATATTTTCCTAAATTTTAGAGCACCCATAAATAGCAAAAATAGTCTTGTTCTTTGTAAAATATACATAATAGTATATGTACATTCGTAAATATATATATATCTATGTATTCTTCAAACAGAGTTGAATGATTTTTCTATAATAATAAAAGTTCAATTAATTGAAGTAATAGTTTTGCACCAAGCCTGTTAACAATTAATTAAAATAATGAATATAGTACATAATATGATACTACATATTTGCTTATAATCGTTTTCTAAATGTCCTTGTACTGGTATTTGTCAAACTTTGACCTGTCTTAGATAAACAATATTCTTAATAAAAGCCGTTCTTATGAATATCTCAATTACGCAAAACTTTTTTTCTTAAAATATATGGCTCGTATGTATTTAATCTTTTTGTAGAAAACCAAATCCACTTTTGAAACGTTTTCTCCAATTTAACGAAAGCACACTTCTTAAACCATGAACAAACCAACAAACAAACAAATAAATAAATAATTATCTCAGACGACAAATATTACACTTAATATGCATAAATTTAGAATAGATTTTCTATCTAGAGTAAATTAAGTATTAACTAATTGACATTTAAGAGATATAATTGAATTTTAGAAGCTCCTAATAATCGATTAGTATGTGTGCAAAATTATTATCATCTGATTTTCGAATCGCTACATCTCCCTAGTCTCCCTAGACTAACCACAGTTAAAAACAATTACTTGACATTTATAATTTAATTTAAGGAGGGACTTTTCTTTCTTTCTCCAGAATGACACATCTATTGTTCTATAAGAACAACATTTTTAATATATTATGGGCATAAATAGTCTTAATTATGAAATGTATCATCCACAAATCAAAGAAAATTTGTTGAACTAATACTTTGCATAATATTACATGTAAAAGATAAACAATCCTTTTGATAATATAAAAATTATTTGTTATCTGCGTTTGACCTTAGGTTTTTCTTTTCTGGTGTAAATAATTATTCGTATTAATTTTAGAAATATAAGAAAATCTGTCAAGCTTTTATTTTAAATGCTTATTGGTTATATTTATATCATGCAAACATATATTATATAAACTACATCTCTCCTTCCTTTGCGTAATTTAATATTGCATACTTTTTCAATTTAAAATAAATTAATAATAGATTTTAATTTCTTAAAATAAAGTGTTTATGACGTTTGCCTCTTTCAAACAGACCCAAACTGTCCTGATCTTATTAAAGGAAACAACGACACATAAACTAGAAAGCTTATTCAGTCCCATATGGCTCTATTGCATTCAGTATACATAGCTATCGAATGCATAATTGTGGATGAATCATTTTCGTTGCAGTAACTTAACGCTGACAGTTTTCAGAAACATATGTGTTCATTTAATACTTATGTATGGACATCGTTTTATAACAATTTTTTGGATATTTTAATATTAAGTAAATAAAAGTCAAACTGTTTATTTTTCTATAAGTTATCATTTTCCCTTTTTAACTGTGAAACAATTGTATGATATATAAATATATTTTGAATGGAAGACAATTTATAGAAATTCAATAAAGTATACATGCTAATGGTTCGTGTTAATTTTCATATTAATTTGTGTAAATATAAGCTTTTATGATATAGTATACATACTTGTACATATTTGTAAAATATATAATTACTTTAAAATGTTACGCCAAAATATTAAAATATCTCAAACGTTGAGATGCCCGTCGGGAAAAGGTTGAATGTATCTAAACTTGTTTTCAATATATATATATATATCTGATATTGCTTTTTGTACAACTGTATTATGATTAAAAGCTGGTTTGCATTTTAATAATTTTTATTTTATTTGTTATTATATATTTTTATAGAACTTGTTTTAATACTTTTCAATTATTGTATAATAGGGAATTTATGTTTCAATTAAAAATGATGATTTACTAAATATGCAAAAAAGTATATATTTTACAGAAAAATATGAAGACATATATATATTGTTGATAAATATATTTATATATATATATTATACCTATACACATTTAACATCCATTAAGGGGTAGTTTGAATACCGATATAATTGCTGTAGCATTACATAAACAATTTTACAAAGGTTTTTTCATCTTAATCGATTCTCCATTAAACAACAAATATTTTGTTTAAGTTGCATATCTGTGTTATGCAAACTGTAGAAATAAATAACTTCTATAATATAAGTATATATATTTTTAATTTGACACTCTAGTATTGCATGTATTGAAGTTTCATATATAATGTGGGAAAAAATAAAATTATTTTCAATAAAATTCTTACATAAATATATGATATAAACGTACATAAACGTACATAAATATGATATTTAAAATTTAAATGATATCTTTAAAATTTTATGCGGAATGATTGCATGATTTAAACATATCACGCTAGCTATAACGACATAATAACTGTATACTTACATATATCTCTATTCATATACATTCACATATGGGCAGTACATATTTTCTTCATTTTCTTGAATAACATCTTTTCATTTTATGTTCTAATGTTAATTGGTTGCCAAAGATGTTTCTGAAAATATGTAGATTAAATTTACTAAATGATATTTAAAGGTTTGTCATGAAAATTTTGACACGCTTCCAATATATCATAATAATTTCTTTTGGTATATTATATAATATTTTCAAAAAACAAATATTCAATAACATGAAAACATTGCTATTAACACAAAGTAAATTGTTTAGTGACTATGCGAACATAGTAAATATACCAGTTATTTGATTATAAAGCTTAATATATTTTTTAAGATTAGTATTATTCTATTAAACAGGAATTTCTTAATTTTTAAATTTTGCAAATGTATGCATTTGGAGACAATTTGTATTTTTCCACTCATAGTTAATTTATAGTATATATAAAAAATAATAGTTATTTAATAATAGGATAACTAGTGGGAACAGAATAAGATATACATCGAAAAGATTTAAGTATTTATATTCACATGTATGTAACATTCGTACACATGTCACTAATATTTCAGTTTAACACTTCAAATTTATAGAGATATAAGTTCTATAGGGTCTGATTAGTGTGATATGAATACCAAAAAATAGTGATAACAAGAGAGGTAATAACAAATCAATGCTTAAGAGAAAGAAATACACTTATTTAAAACTAAATCACGTGAACAATACGATTATGATTCATTTATAAGATCAGTGAACACAATTTGAACAAATTCGTTCAATTTATCGATTTAAATATTAACTTATTAAGGCCGGATTTAAAATTCGAAGTGGAATTTAAAATTTAAATGCACACTATTTAAGTGCTATTATTCATGTGTATTTTTCTTAGCAAATAATTTGATTAAATGAAGGACAAAGATCTTTTCTGTTATTCATCTCGATATCCGAAAATGAATAATGTATGAAAAGGTGCCAACACTGCATGCAATGTTCAAAAGTGAACGTTAGATTATAATCGATTTCCTACAGCTACACTTAGATTATTTATTTAGATAGTCTTTCAATGACTGGAAAAATATTACACTTTTTGAAAAAGTTTAAAATAGAAAATATAATACTTTCACAAATGTTGTTAGTCGAAAATCAATAATCAGGTATTCGTTTTTGTATAAAGGTATCTTATAATTGTAGTTTATTATATTTGTATTAATTCATTATATGAGTAACATAGTATAATATTGTTTAATATATACATTTTATACATAGTAATTACTTAATTTACTTCGCTTTCTATTATTTCCTTCTGTAAAAAAATATTTATTTAATTATACGTTGCCATTTTTATGTATGAATGACCAATATAAACAGAAGACCAATATCGGTGGATAAATCTTAAAGAGAAAACATATATATACATACTTTATTAAGAGAACGGAAAATAAACGCTAGAATTTAAGTCAACATCCTGATACCATAGTTTCAACACGGCAAAAACGTTATAGGCTTGTTTTCCCATTAAATCCAAACAAGTTAGATATAAAAATAGCAGGATTATAAGGTAGCCAGACTTGTTAGCTGTTCTAGAATCTCGTACAGTATTTTTTAAATATTTTAGACATTTTATAGAAAACTTATTTTTCCTTCTAAATAAAAATTGTTTCACTAAGAACAGATGCGATTTTTAAAGTAAATATTTCTTCTTAATCCCGATCTTAACCTATCCCGATTTTTCGAAAAGTGTGTGCACCCAAAATGCTGGTCACTTGACCACATAATAAAAAGGCAGTCTCTTTATTAAAAATGAGTAAAACACACTTTTTTATTATAAAAATGCATGTATCTTCCTCAAAATTCATGCAATTCTGATTGGGATACTAATTAGTGTCATAGAATAATTTGAGTTTTTTGTCAAAAATATAAAACAATATAAAATGGTATGTTTGTTATTTTTTATTATAATAAAATATTTTTACTCAATTTCTTTATATAAATATTTTTCGTCCAAGTTTTCAATGGAATATATTAGAACATATTTTCGCTTAACTATCTGGGAAGTTTCAGAACTCTACTCTACTAGAAAGTTAAATAATAATATAAGGAGCTGTAATCACCCTCGCACTGCCCCCCCCCCCTCACCCAGTAATGTGGAAGAGTGGAAGAACCCAGTATGGATGCTGAGAATGTTTGCTCATTGATTTTGCGTACTTGGTAAAATATTTATACAAAAAATGTTTTATCTCAGGTTATTTTCTGACAATTCGATGTACATTGTAGTAATGTTTACGAAAATAATTGAACGTGAAAATTGTAATGTTGTTATTAAGATATTTTTTAAAGATTAACAATATATTTTATATTTTTGTAAGTTTTCACAGTATGTACAATTAACTTGTGATAGCAATAAAGAATACCTTTTAATTCTTATTAGATTTAGAAAATCTGTTAAATTGTAAATCATACAAGTTTTAACAACTACATATTATTTAAATCTAAATTTATTAATTACTTCAAGTGAAATCCGTAAATAAATATTGACTTTTTGCCCAGTTTAAGTATTTAAATTATGATTTAAAAATTCAGGAATAAAACATTAATTGAAATTATTCCACGTAAATGTCATTAAAAAAATTTAAAAGAACCAAATTACTCGACACTTTCAACACTTTTGATTTGATCACTTCATGAGTTACACAGATATAAATGAAGGTAACATAAACGGAGAGGAGACTGAATGGAAGAAAACAGTCGTCACAAAGTTTTACAATCAAGGTTATGTGGACTATTAATGAGTAACAACAGTATCAATGTAGTAACCTATTATTAACTATGAAGCTTTGTACATGACTGTGTTTTCTTTCATTTAATCTCCACTCCGATTATCTTACCTTCATTCATGTGTTATCCTAATTGACATTTGATCGAAATAAATAAATACAACAATAAGATAATAATAAATTAATTATATATGGATACAATTCACTAAATCTATAAGCATTAGAATTCCCATTCTATGGCTCTACTCAATAAATATAATTAATGATGTAATTGTGCTCAATTATCAATTAAATAGAACAAAGACACAAATTTAGGAACATACCAAAACAATATATTTAGACATTAAATTATAATAAATAATTAACTAACGCTACCATTATTTTATGCCCTGCAAATTATTTAACTATGAATTTGATTAACTCATTGTTACAACTTATCCAGACGAAATAATCATTCATTCCCTCCTGATTCCATTCATTTCGAACTCTTTAATAATCAAAAACCTCACAACTTTATTCAAAAACTCAAGAAAACCACATTTTCATATTTAATTTAAATTTAAATCCCAACTCGAACTTCCTTATTTTAACACATCTTATCTATACTAGTTCTTCTCTTCTCTGCTGGCCAGCACATATTCCATAATATATCACTACCGTAACAGTGCTCCAAACACCCCATCAACAGCAATCATAAACATATGCATACTGGGGAACAATGGCACGAAGTTATAACGCATGTAAAGAACAGATCAAAAGATTTCCGGTAACTTTGTGATTCTATTTTTCAATAAAATATTATTTTGAAAAACTATATCTTGTCGTATAAGCAGTAAATACAATTTGTACTATAAACATAGTTCATATTATAATTAAATTAAATAAGTAGAAATCAATAACTTCATTATGAAATTCAAGCAAAATTTGCTATGTATACATATGTATTTAATATTGGGATATATATCGATATAAGATTTATATCATGACGACAACAAATTTTCTGTCAATATTGAACGCTTTTGAGATACCCCGAAGCGATAATTATTTCTCGCTATAGGACCAATTGGCGTAAAATCCGGATGGGGATTCTGTATTCTCATTTCCACATAATATATCGGCTTGTACCTTCACATAGAATATAACCATACATCCGTTTCACTGCGTGGTAGATTATCTTGTATGTTTTCACCGGACAAGGATGATAAATGCCAGCGTCGTCTTAATAACCATCGTTAACGATCGTCTTCACAAGTATAGTCAGCTTGTTTTAAGTTCAATGCTATCTATGTACTGAAAATGTAATGAATCGTATATATTATCTTTAAATATACACTTGTATGTATATATTGATAAAGTATGCATTTTCCCCGTTAATATTCGATCTTGGCCATGTATATTCACATTAAAAGCTCTAACTTTATGATTGCACTCGTTTTTATGAAATAATTAAATAACTCATACGTCAACGTGATAAATTTGTTACACGCACAAATATATAAAAAAGTAGTCAATAACCATAATACGTTTCCCCTTGAAATATACAATATAATTACTATATTACTATACTAGAAAAATATTATTCTACTGAAAACGGTAATTAACTTTAAGCTAAAAATGCTTCTCGTTGATTAATTAAGTATATATAACTAATAATTATGTTTCGAAAACTACAAACAAAAGCGGATTGCCATTCCATGTTACAGCATATAAGTACAATCGTGTATTATGTAATGCAATATTACAACTATCTAACAAAACTCTTTGTTTTTGAAAATCGTTAAGTTTGTTGAAACACAAATATTTCTTACCATATCGAATAAAAGTCTAATTATTCCGTTATGTATTATAAGTATACGTCTGTCATAAAACATATTTCAAAGCAAATATATACTTTGATTTTAAATAGTTTTCAAACTAAAATGTGCCTATATTTATGAGCATTGAAATTTTACAAATTAAGTCGGATATATACTTACAATATTGCAAAGTCAGACAGTTTATGTATAACATCGCTGGAATAAGTCAGCCAGTATCTCTCATTTATAAAAATAAGGCATGTTTATTTTGAGTAGAAACACTATTTTGGTATTATAAAATATCGAATATCAGGACGTTTTAAGAGTCTTCATCCAATGATAGAATCATATTATACTAGTATGTGCATAAAGCAATAATATGTGAAAGTAATGTTACCTAACCCGATAAAATACGTGCGAGTTGATTTGAAATTTAATATTATAGACTAGCAAATCGGTACTGACATAACCATTAATAAAATTAGTCTTCTTCCTTTTCTATGGATCTTCACAAGCTAATCTTAATTCTAAACCCTTCAATTATTTATTATGTGTATCTCTTGACATGTGTATATATGTATATATCGTTTTATTGTGTCGTATACCGTAAAAATGTCATTTTGAAAGCAATCAAATCTATATAATACTGTTTTATTTTCAGGATATGTATAAATATTGTTTTCGAAATAGAATATTTAGATTGTATATTTTTATGAGTTACTATCTGTCTGAATTAATATAAATAACTAGTTATGAAATTATTCCTTTTTTATATTTTGAAATAACAGTTTTTATCTTTATATGTATATTTAATGTTTGAAAAATTTCAATTGAATATATCAAGAATTTAACAATTAGTATGCTTAATACATTTACTAATACATAAATATAAATGGTCAAATAAATATTATCGAATGAGTGTGACTTGATAATTAAAAATTTGTGTTATTTATTTGTTAGGTATAATAGATCATTTCAAATATATCATTCTATCATTATATATGAGTTTTTAAAAGTTAGAGATTTAGGTAAATTAATAAAAATATTAGGCAAGGACGAATAAAGTCAGCAATTATAAGTTTTGATTAATTTTAAGAAGTCATATATATATGATATTTAGTTTTTATTATATTTACTATTTATTTGATTAATTGATTCCAACAGTTTTTTTAATATCCAAACTGTTCTATTTCGAAAGAAAATAATGTAGCACAAGTTTAGGCAAATGTTAAATTATATTAACAGGAAGCATTTTTTAGTAAATATAGTTTTTTAGCCAATTATACTGTTTCAGTGAACTAACACTTTTTATACCTGGATTATTTCCCCTTCCCCATTGAGTCGGTAATAAAACTTATTTTCAAGTAATTATATTATTTTATTCATTCTGGAAAGTATTCATCCAAAGATCGATATTAGACCACTCAGTATCAGTATACCTGCAGAAGTGTCTGTCAGATAAAGAGGGGGGAGGGGATTGGGAGGGGTAATCAAGGACCCCCAGTGTCTGCCTTTATATTTATTTTGCAATAACTCACTTCGCACTTATACTTTGTTTATCACACAATTATTATTATACGTCGATAAATGTCTCTATATCTGTTTTTATACAGAAAAATCAATATCAAGGTCAAATAATATCTTAATAGGTATATCTGTTTAGTCATTAAAACATTTAAGTTTTAAGAAGAGTTTATAGTTTTTTTCGATAAATTTCTCCATGTTTTACATCGATTCCTTATTTAAAGAAATGAATTTATGCAAGGTCTTTTTATAATGTTTTATCTTCCATAAATAAACAAATATATTTTATAGATAAAGCGTTAACTTTCATTCAATTTATCAGTATTTCGTTGTCAATGTTTGTCAATTGTAAAATACTTGCACATTTAAATATGTCTGGCTTAAAAAAGATTCTTGTATTTAAATCAATATAATATATATTCTTCATCTAAAACGATGTCATTTATTTTAATAACACAAAAAGCTATTTGGTAAAACATATCTTTATAACAAATATTATTGTTTCTAATAGTTATAGCATTTATTTAATGATATCATTATTAAAGCATTATTTATAAAACTGTTTGTTAAAATACACCCATATAATAACTTTTACTATTTTATTAGTTAAAATATTATTTAGCAAAAGTATTCAAAAACCATAGTAGTAATTGAAAGTAGTTATGAAAAATTTGAATTAAAAAATAAATACTGTAGCATTCAATACAAAATTGTTATGTACAACTGTATTTTGTTTGTAAATACAATGAATGGTACGTATTTTACCCTGATAAATTCACCCTTGTAAGGATGGAGGTTTTAATCTATTTAATTAAAAATATTTTCTAGTAATAGTCGTGTGTGGATATCCACGTGCATCAAATTTATTATTTATAAAACCACAATTTTCTATTAACGAAAATATAGAAAGCGATTTCAATAGAAACTACTAAGTGATCATCTACATAATATGACTATATATATATTAACTAACCTTTAAAAAATGGTCTTCATATTAAATGCCATATTTTTCTTCTAACCGATACCTCCAGTTTGAAGAGGAGCCCCTGCTCCTTCACCTGGAACCCGGGAACCGGCACGTTGCCGAGGCAACTATCGATTTCCTACAAACCTACAACTGGAAGATGGTCGTGCTGATGGTCTCGTCACAGCTGCCAGGTTACGAAGACTTTGTCGAGCAGATAAAGCGCGTTGGAAAGGAGCGATCCGAGCTCAGCTCTGATCATGAGAAGCATTTTCAGTGAGTTATGCAATAAGTTTTTTCGGCAATAGAGTTACTTGTATAACTATAAAGTGGCTAGATTAGTTAGGTTAGTATAGCTGTGAATGTAAAAGCAGCGACTTCAAAGCTTCATTTGGCCTGATTTTGCTTCCCATATCCTCCGGACTGGAAAGTGCTTTTGTCAATCAAAAATAGCAACTGTTTGACGCGTTTCCAGATCGCTTGAATAAAATTTGAAAATTAGAATTCTTATTTTAGTGTATGTACACGCCCCATATTACTATTAGTACATATTATGTTCAAACCGGCTAGATGAAATTATCGGTTTTTAATGCAGCAAATTATCAAAACAATGATATTTAACCAGTTTAATTTCTCAATCCAAAATTACTCATTACACGGTTAAACCAGCGTCAAGCCGGCCCAATGAAATCATCGATTAGTTTGATGGCTTGGCTTGACAGATATTACACTTGTGAAATATTTTCTGTCAAGTTAACACTAAAATCTTACTGATTGATTAAGTAACATGTGATTCAGAACTTAAAATAAATTATTTTTCACTACTTCATCAGCTTAACTTATCATGAAAAATAATATAACAAAATCATGATACATCATTTTTTTGACAATTTGTTAAATTAAAAATTAAAAATTGCATCAAGCCGGCTTGAACATGTGTACGGAGATATATTGGCTATGAAATTCACATTTAGAAAGCCAATTTGTGCGTAAATCAGTTTGAATCATTTACTAGAGCTGATTATATCATTTTAAATAATGATTTTACAAAGTGATTTTGAATGACTATAACAGTTTTCTTTAATATTTATAATTTTATTCTGACGATTATCATGATTATTAATTCGTCTTAATTTAGTTCATGTAAGTTGCCGAATAAAGATGAATGCAAAAGAAGAAACATCTGTGGAAACATAATATTGTTTAATTCAAATTCTATAATGTTTTTTTCTGAAATATAATTATGAATAAAATTTCTTCATAGTTTCGTAATGATGTCCAGCACTAATTTCTCAATTAATTATTGTAGGTATTAAAAACATGTTGTATTCTAGGCAGAATTATTGACACGCAGTATGACGAACACTTTTAATTGAAATTATAATCTTGGTTATAAATTCTTTTTTTGAAATTTCAGATCATTTTATGTGATAAAGTAACATAAATATAATCAATAGCTTTATTGAATCGTAAGCAGATACGCAACATACATATACATAAAAAGAGCAGACGAGTAGAACAATGAAGAGGTCCATAACAAATATTACGGAACCAAAAGCATGTCTGTAATATTACGTAATAAATAAACACACATGCAAGGCGTAGAGAGAAAGGCTGAAAATGGAAAAGTCAATACAAACAATACGAGTTATTTACACTAAACGTTACAAATATGTCATTTTAAGTAAACTGCTAAACATAATAAAATATAGTTTTCGGTATTGTATATAGGTTTGAAGTCTACCCTACCAACTGTTTGATTAAATACCTTATCAGTAAAAGTGAAGGTATATGCATATTTTTAAAGAAGGAATATTAGGCGACGAAACTTCTGCATATATATATAAAAACTTGTACGTGGGAGTGTTCGTAATTATACAAGTTTCGGATAGGTATATTATATATATATATGTGTGTATGAAAAGTTACAGATTTTTCAACAAAATGAAAAATTTCTTTATTTAAAATAAAACTTAACAATAACGTACGTCAGTGAGCGGTTCTAGTCAGATTAACGATACCGGAAAACAAAGTATAATACTAAGGTATATGTGATGGAAAGCGATATGCTATATTGTACAGACAGAAAACTTAGTCGCAAAAGGGGCTATTAAGTGTACTGATGTCGCACCAAATTAATAATAATTGAATATTTATTTACATTATTTAGCGATCGTACAAAACTATATTGTGACTATTTTATTGTTTTCCATTGATAGGGTAACTTAGGGGGAAACATCCAGCTGTAGGAGTTTTTAAATGTATATTTTAGGCGGGCACCTATGTCTGGAACATACCACTAAGTTATATGCTATATAGTTACAATTTCAGTAAGTTATTATTTTTAATAGTATATTTATAGGTTAGGGAAAACGGCTAATTAAGGATTTTATTGGATACTGAATATATTATTATATTAGAAAAATGTCTCATTATTAAACGCTTGATTAATCGACTACAATTATCATTCGAACATATCTAAAATATGATGTCAATATAAAAATATTGTAAACCCCTTCCACGCCACTTTTCATACGAAGTCAATCGATTTATATTAAATAATGATAATTTTATAGTACATATGAAAAAGTAATGTTCCAGTTTATAGTGATCGAAATATATATCAAACAACGCATAAGCAATTAAACAACAGTTGACAATCTGATCAACGATTACACGCACAGGTTAGATAACATCATTCTACACAGTTTGATTAACAATACGTATAGTTAAATAAAGCAAATAACATTGTTATATAATCCCGATATTAAATAATTGTGCAATTAAATTGATACCCATTTTGAGCAAATAAAAATATATATTTTAATGCATATTAACAGAAAAAATTAATATCTACTAATTTTAAATACATTCCGAATTAGGAAAATATTTTGAAAAATACAATTTATGCATGCAGACTAATTATCTTTAACAATTCTAACTTTAATCATCTTTTTCATTGCCAATTTTGCTTGAATTGTATAAAATGTTTTACAATGTGTTTATATATATATATATATAAACTGTACATATACATATATATATAAACTGTACATATACACACATATATATATATATACATATAATAATTCAATCGTCATTATAATTTATAATTACATAACTACACTGTCTGTTAAAAATGTCACGCGTGACAATGAAGTCAACAATGATAAATTTCCGTACCACCTAAAATTATTCTGTCAAATTAAAAAATTTCGCGTAACAATCGAATTTTTAAAGTCTCGCGAGACATGACATGCCAAATGTTGTTATACTTTTTATGACACGCGAGACATAGTTTTTGGTGTATTAAAAAGTCACGCGAGACAATAACATTCTAACCTATATACTGTCTTTCGAGGAATCAAAATGAATATATAATAAATATAAAATATAAGTAAGTCGAATGACCAGTGTATACACCGAATTAACTGCAGGCAAGAACGCGTCCTTGGTCCATTATTACGTAAAGTGTCAAACACCCCTCCCCACCATTTCACAACATCAAAAAAATGTACGGTGCAGCTAAAACTCACGAATGCAGTTTAACAACCAATGAAATCCATTCAACAGTCATATAATTAGATTGTGTTACTTTTCTATCAATTAAAGTGGTATATTGTTAGTCATTCAACATTGTACTATGTTGTTGTTGTAGTGATGGTTCAAGAAGAGAACATTTAGATAGCTTATAATCGAACACTTATAAATATGGCTACATCCCAACAGTTCGCTTCCTGTTAGTTTGCTCTATTGTGTATCACTTATTGTGTCATAAGCGATCTAATGGGAATACGGTGTCCCGTTACATCGCGTTTCATATTCCCGCAAGTTCGCTTTGAGTGAGTACAGTTCTAGCATTTATTGCATATGCAAATTATTATAAGTTCGCTTATAAGTTTTGTACGGTAAAGGTATATTTGTATCACCATTGAAGTCCTTTAAATCTGCCTTATATCGTGAAAGTGTAAAGATTATTCCAAAATTACCGAAGACCGTTAGTGAAATTGATTTGACGAGGTTCATTCAAACCAACAATGGAAACGACTTCATTCTTGTAGATACCTACTGGAGCAGCCGAAGATAGCATACTTGTTTTTGGAACACAGTCTAATCTACGTCTTCTGTCTGAAAGCGAAATACTTTTTATGGATGATACTTTTCAAACAGCGCCGACCCTGTTTTATCAAATTTTCAAGTTGAAAACGATGATTCCAGTGGTCTACGGGTTGTTGTCAGACAAAAAAGAAGAAACTTACAATCGGTTTTTTACTTTGCTCTAATTGAAAGGTGATCAGTATGGAATACCCCTAACACCATGGAAAGTGCAGACGAATTTTTAAAAAGGGTTGCAAAATGCAGAAATTTTCGGTTTTCCACAGCTGGAGAGAATACGAGGATGTCATTTTCATTTGCTCAGAGTATATGGCTCCATGTTCAAAGTTGTGGCCTGATGCAGCGTTATAAGAGAGATGAACTGGTTGGGAGAGTTGTTCGTTGCGTTATTTGGGTTGCCATTTCTTCCTCTAAAATCAATCTCTAGAAACAATAAAAGATATCTGGATGGAGGTTATCGGACAGGTGGGAATGACGAACCTGCATTGCTCGAGTTTTTCAACTATACGTCACCATGACCTACGTGGACGAAACTAAGGCACAATTTCCAAACGAAATTTGAACTCAAAGTGACAACATCGGCTTTGGAGAAAGAAGCATCCGACCAACAACCATCTTGAAAGCTTCCATGGACGCATGAAGAAGAAGTTTCAACGTTATCTGAACATATACAGATTTGTGGAATTGCTTATAGAGGAAGAAGAGTCACAGGAACTGAACTTGCGGCTTCTACGTGCTGGCAACAAAACCTCTCCTGGACAACGCAGTACAAGGCAGCATCCAGTAAACTATGAAACCTGAGGCAACTTCTGGACTCCGGAAAACATAGCTCAATGGACTTCTGCGGCAGGTGTGCCGCTGTTATCATCGGCTAGAAACTGTAATTTATATTTTAAGCTGAAATTGTATTTATATTTACCTACATGTCGAATTTTTTTAAACTGTACTTTTATTAAAATGTTGAATTTTTTAAATTGTATTTTTAATAAAATGTTGATTTTTTTAAACTGTGTTTTTATTAAAAGCGATCTAACAGGGAATATTATTTTTCTCTATGAGTATAAGGAGCGATCTTTTGGGAAGCGAACTGTTGGGATGTTGGAAAGTCGCCATAAATATTCAACGATCCATTTACAACTCGTCATGGCTTATTGATAACATTCAATGCTATTCAACATATTCAACCTGCAACAATGTTTCAAGAAGTATAATATTTACTTAATCGATTAGGGACACAGCAATAAGCAGATCAAATTTTTGTGAGCAAGGTCCTTTAAACAGATTCTGGATTAATTTTCGGTCAACACCCAATTGTGTAAGCTGACGGCTGGTACAAGTTTGACGATCTAATATACTATAATGTCCACCCAATATATATGACTCTATACAACCGACTCTTCGAGATGGATATCGGGACAACTTACGCTAAATAATCGGAATGCTTTTTAAAGGTCTCCTGACAGTGTATGAATTGGAATACCCATGACTATGTATTCTCTCTGTAAGCTGGACTATTAAAATTACATAAATTAAAATGTATGTGATTAAAAATACAATGAAAATAGTTTACACTATATTTGGTTCTAACTAGATATGTTATTAGTAGTAGGGAAGGAGTGCCACGAGAACAAAGACCCCCCCCCCCTGCCCCCCCCCCCACTCGAGTAAAGTACTTTTCAAATTTCGCGCCAAAAATTTTTAAATTTAAA
>JAYRBW010062864.1:0-30099 GCA_036023295.1 Invenusta paracnida
TATATCACACCTGCAAAATTTTACAGAAACCTGCAAAAGTCATGCAAAACCATTATGATAAGGTGGTCAACACCCTGATATATGATCTGTTGTCTTATATCATATGAATAATATGTCTATGACTTTGTCAATATAATTACTATTAGAATATATTTGTTGAAAATGTGTATTAACTATTATTTATAATAAAATATAACAATATATTTATAATGAATAACATATTAATATTATTTTGTTTATCTAAACCAAGTGTTTTGTTATAGTTATTTTATTAAAGGGGGCAGCTCTATCAAAATATAGTCATAGAGTTGCCCCATCATATTGATATATATAGTATGTAACAAATTGATGTAATTAACATTGCATAATTAATATTAAAATGAATATCAATAAGATTAGAGAATCCAAATGTTATTAAATATTTTCAAAATAATAAAAATAAATATAAAATAAGCCTTATTTTTTATTGTAAAACAACTTATTCATAGCTAGGTGAGCAAAATTTAGAGTGAGAAAAATACATTTACAATCCTAATGAACTGTATAAAGGACCTGAATCCCACTACCAAAAGACCTATTCATTATCTCTTCAGCCTTGACATTGTATCTCCCTATACTTCTTTTCCTCCAGTGGAGGCAATCAGAATAGTGTGGGACATGCTCACAGAGAAATGCTCTTAGTACCCCAGGAAGCTAACTTATAACTGCACTGTATATAGAGTATCTATAACTAGAAAGTAGAAAAATTGTTACTTAGGTTAGATTGTTAATTGTTAGATAGGTAATAATAAATCCCCCCTATAATCTTGTTGAGTCATGAGATATGTACACAACTGTAAGGTTACACAATTGGTTGATAACCACTTTAAAGCCCTATTTAGAAGTCTAAGGCTGCCCATCAGAATCATCCATTGCACCTGGTCTTTAAGATAAACTCTCAATATTAGCCTGAGAATTCCTTGCTGACTTACAAACTCTGATTAAAAACAAGCATAAATGCAATACCTTCAGTAAATTCTATATCAGCTCAATTATTCAGAAAGTACATTTCAGAGCCAGGGGACACTATAAGAACTGGACAAGTTCCATCTTCATTCACAAATCTCACTGTGGAGGGAATTTTGATTTTGAGGTAATAACTGCAGACAGCAACATTATTGGGTTGCAAGCTAAAGAGGCCTTCATCATAAAGGAAAGAAAACCAGAAATTTCTGTGTATTGTAGTATTTTTATTTTCTATATTGTAGTATCTGTCTTTTTTGTCTTTTTCTTTCTCTATTGATTATAGCACTTAAACAATTATAATCTTTCTAAAAGTTCATCTCTCTTCTGCATTTAATTTTATTACACCAATCTAGATGTAATACTGTTCTTTGCAACTAGCTGAGTTGTAGATACACATCTATATATTATTGCCTTGGTACCTTTTGTATCGTGTGCAGTGTATATTATGTTTATTAATTTGTACTCACCATTAGCTCTGAAAGTATATTGATTGTAAATGTAATTTTTCTCACTCTAAATTTGTCTTGTATATGAATAGCTTGTTTTTCAACAAAATATAAGGCTTATTTTATATTGACCTTTTGAGATTTTAGTAGCATTTGGGCTCCCTAATTTATAAATATAAATATAAAAATACCTTTAAACTAGTATCCTTTTACCACTTGTTGTAAAAATATACTGATCCCTTTACATTAATTCTTTTGGACTAAGAATTCACTGGAATTCTTACAAATAATGTAACTCCATTGCCAGCACATTTTTTTAGCTCTTGTAGGGGTTTTGCCATTTAAAAATGGGGTGGTCTTGTCATATTTATAGATTTGAGATAAATTATTTGTAACTATTTAAATAGCTGTAATCTTAATTCATAAGATGTATATAATATGCAACATTCTATGTGCACCTTGTATGCAAAATACATGTATGGTGTTAAATCCCAAGAGGTATATTTAACTTGTTATGACACTATAATCTTAAGTTTTAAGGAATTTAGTGACATAGGCTATATGTATTTATAGAAACACAGGTCTGACCATATTTGGCCATTAGCAAAGTAACCATATTAAGATCAAACAGATCAAAAAGTGGATCCCTTATAAGAAACTGAAAAGCATACATCTGTACACATTCCCATGATGCATCAGGCCATCCATATAAAAAACCAAAACATATTTTGTGAAGACTCCCCATAATCACCTCCCCTTAAACACTTCCCCACATCTCCATTTCATATCCCGTTTTTCTTACTCCTATAAATAAATATCCTGATGCAAGTCCTGACTTCTACCCTCTCTTCAATGTCTCTATGACAGTAAATTGTATTGTTTTAAGACATGATAATCATGATGATAATGATGATAATATCATGATAATCATAGTGACAGTTAAGTAAAGTCCTCTATAATAAAAATAATCTAGTTCTCTATTGCTAAAAGAGCTAAAGGTAGTAGGTTCCATAACTGTTATAAGTGGTGTTGTGAGCAGGATTCGAACCTGCATGGAAATCCCCCATTATTTCACTTTATTATATATTTTTAAAGTAATAGTACAAATTAGTAACCTCTAATTGATCACCTTTCTCTTTTCAGTATGTCTCTACTGTTATTGCTGCAATGTTTCCTATTGATAAGAACACCAGTCTATGCTGAGGCAGGTATTGATCCTATTGTGAATAAAGTGAGTGTATATATGATTTTTTATATAAAAAACAAACATGTATACCTATATTATTTAATTTATAATTATTGAAACGTATTATTACTGTAACTGTTTGTTGTTTTATGTATATTACCCAGTTAACTATCGAATATATTATTTAATCATATATTTATTTAATCACATTTGATCATTGATGTGAACTTTTTTTTAGATATTTGTCTCTAACTTTACAATATTATTCTTGTTTTGCGTTTATTTTTCCAATATTTGTGATTATTAAATAGAATTGTAAATTACTATTACAGCTTCTTTGTATGGACTATGAGATTATTGAGTAGGATTCTTGCTAAATATTTAATTCTAAAATACAAATTTTTTAATAATGAATAATGTTGAAATCAACATTGGCCTTTTCGTATCCATGTATTACACAACATTTTTAGTTTTAGGGTTAATATTTACGACGCCTTGGTAATCATTATCCATATTAATTTTTACTGATATTGTTTATTATTTCTTATTATTATCTGCTTTTATAATTATGCGTTTTTTTATTTTCAGGAAACTGTTGACATAGATAAAATGAAACTAGAGAAATCTGGCACAGATCACATGTAATTATAATTGTAGAGTATGATTCTTTCCTTTGATTTTTCTATTCAGGTTCAAATTTAAGATTCACTCCCTAATGCGTAAAGTAAAACGATATTTTTCAAATAATATATTACTAATTTTAATATTATGACTGGGTATTGTTTTATGTCTAAAATACAGTCTTAAGTGTATACACGTACTTAAGATTGAATGCTATGATTATAATTGTTTTTTAAATAACCAAAAAATGAGAATAATAATAGGCTTATCTAGTATGCAAACTATATAATTAATGAACTAATAAGCTTTTATGAATTATACAACAGATACCATAGCTTCAATTGACATACAATTTATGTTGTATACTATAAAATGAAGAGAATCGTGTTATAAAAATGTTGGCGCTGAAAATTTGGTAGACATGAACAATTAGTTAAAGTAAATCATTTGAATAAAAATAAGTTGTAAAATGGTTTCATTTTAAAGTATGAGCACTATATTTGACAATTTCAACTGACTATACTTGGATACATTGATAAATGAAGATATTACATTGTTATGAAACTTACGATTATACAACTCACATCGTGTAGTGTATGCGATGAATATATTACAATATGATGTACTTCTAATCAGTGTACGATAGATTTGCGCTTGGTATTGAGCTCATTAAAAATGATATAGGATCAACTATGTCGATTTTCTTTTTGTGATAACAGTTAACTATTTTTATCATACTCAAAATTTACTTTAGTTTGAATTGAACTTCTTTTTGAAAAGAAATTAATTAATCTTTTTTTTTCATTCACCTGATCTTAAAAATTACTTTATTTTTGTCGGTGTTTATATTTGTAATTTAACATTCTAATTATGTCTCTAAAATTATAGATTAAATTGTATCAGTATTGACATATTCATGCAAACATGTGACTTACTCGAAGTTAATCCAGCACCGTTCATTCATTCAGTATTTTTACTTCCAAAAACAGTTGTCTATGTGTGTTTGTGTTATTTTTATTTATATACTGAAAATAAAATATTGTTGCTGGAAACAGTACATTGTTACGATTATTGTTTTCTGTGCAAATGCCTACAACAAATCTTTACTGTAATATTTTGAATTGTCCAAGAAACATTGTTGTATAAATGTTTTATAAATCAATTACCAGTTGTATATTTCGAATTATTAGAAAATTCTTTTTATAAAAACTTGTAGTTATATTCCCTTATATTAGTTTAATAAAATCATAAGAATTTTATAATTTAGTCCATAGGTTATTTACAAAAATTGTCACTAATAAAGTTAATTTTCCTTTTTTAAATTACAAACATCCATTTTTAAATTTAAAAATCAAATTATCTAAATTTTGTTTTATAGTGGTACTATTCTTAATACCTATGTTTAATGATTTGCGTCTATTTGTTTCTTATTATTTAGTTTTTTCTAATTCTCTTGTCATACTAATATATATAGCTATAAATATCTAATTGCATTTCACTACATACATATATGTAGATCTTAAAAATTGTACATTATTATTTTATATAATTTTAAAGTATTGGTCAATTTTTTCTTCAACTAAAATACAATTTTTGAATATCTTTTTGTTTTTCTTATATCCAGGGGAACCCTGCCACAGACACCAGAATCATCTAGTCCTGAAGTTGTCGATCCCACTAACCCAGATCCTCCACCAGATATTCCCCCATACAGTCTCCCAGAAACCCAGCAACCTTCACCTAGCAATACACTTGACAATAAACCTACGATTTCAGAGTCGTCATCAAGCGCCAACCAGCAACCTCCAGCAACTGTAGTTAAAAGCAGCGACACTGGTGCCAAAGGATCGGTAAACCTTCAAAAGCAACAGGATAAAGCGGAGGAAACGGTGATTGCTAATGGTAACAAGGCCGGGGCAGGGTCAACGGTGGATGTCTCGTCATCTCCGGAGGTTGAAAAGGCCACTGTTACGGTGCCTGTAGATTCACAGCCTACACCGGTAAAAAAGTCGGTAGAGGATGCTGCTGGACTTAAGGAAACTGTTATGAAACAGGTTAACGTTATGTTCAATTGAAATCCCACTTTATATTTACATTATTTATTTGCATTTGTGTTATAGCATTTAGCTATTTCATTTTAATCGTCAATCTATAAAATATGTGTAAATTTTGAAAATTAAAAGATATTATTTGATATTTACATTTTCAATTAATAAGGAAAAATAAAGTCGCACGTTTATTATAATTTATTGAAATATTGTTTGACTAACGAAATAAAACAATAAATTATGATGTTTGATGTCGTTTTTTAAATTCATTAATAATATTCAATTATATGCATTAATTTATTAAGTCGGAAAGCTTTGAAAATAAATACCATAATTAAATGCTTTGAATAAATCTTCAATTTTGATTTGTATCTGTTTTATATTTTGCTAAATGTTTTTATTATATTACAATTTATTATCATAAATAGAAATTATCTCGTTTCGCTCGCAATCAAATAGCACTATATTCTCTCAATTAATCTTTATGCTAGTTACTATAATAGCCATTTAAAAATAATAGATAATAGCATTGTTATATAAAATTGTATAATTTGCTACCTTTTATTAAATTTAGTCTTAGAAAAATTATATTTATTTTATTAAACTAATAACTCTTAGCGTGGTATTACGGATATGATATTTGTAAAAGTTTACTGTGTTTATCTCATTTATTTACAATAAAAATTTCAATTTTTATTTCTAAATTGTCTAGGACCACGATTTCGAAGGTGATAAGACGTCGACTGGAGAGTCCAATAATCCTACCGACTTGAGGGGAAATGGTGGACAGGCAGTGGAATCAGACGCTAACAATACTGGTGGTGAAGATTTAGAATTTGTGACCACACCGCCACCGTCGTCAACATCAACGGTAGATCGCACTGTTGATGAGGGGAGCAATCAGCAGCCAATAATTCAACCGCCGCCACCACCACCAGACGAAGTGGTTGAACACACCGAGACGGAAAAGATGCCCACCTTCACCGAGTATCAAAAGATGCTGGCTGAGGAGAATAGGAAGAAGGGGCATGGTGAGTTTATCCACTTTACAGAACATATGGGAGGATTGATCGGGATAGTTTACCTCAGAAATCTTTTAAGTTTTCTACTCTATTGCTTACGAGTACTAAAACCGCAACTTGAACAAATTACCTTACTTTATAAGGATACGGCTGGCTGATACGATTTTGCTTAAAAGTTATTTTAAAGTTTTGGCTATATAGCTTTGTTATTGAATTTTTTTATTATTATTTTGAATAAGATTTTAAGAAAAATCTTTATAGAACTGGATTATTTATTTTAGTCTGTTATTTCTCTACAGGCATAAATAACATTGCATGAATCACCAATGATTTGTCATTACTAGTCACTTATTGTTCTGGTATATATATATTCTTTTAAAACGAACCATCTTTAATAATAATAATAATTTATTTAATGACAATTCATAATAATATCAAAGTCAACAATTTTACATAAGGAATGACAATCGTTTGCCATTTTTACAGTGTAGGTAGTACACACAGAACAAACCCTTTCGGGCTGCTAGTCAATCGACTGGCACAGCTGCCAGTCAGGGACGAGGGAAATTAAGTCTGGCCGAACCTGGGTTTGAACCCGCTACCAACACTTCCGTAGGCAACCGCTCTACCACTGAGCCACCTCGACCCCATCTTTGATGTTCATTCCCTTTAAATCGTCAAATTTATTAATAAATGTTTAATTCTAACCTTTTAAATTTAAGGAATATATTGTAATTTCTAATTTTATATAAATTTTGACGCTATTCGTTGTCATTCAATAGAATGAATTGAATCGATACATACTCTTATAAATAGATGATTGATGCTTAAATGAATTATACTTACTGTAGATAGCTCATATGTTCCAGCTGTATATTATACTATACCATCCTGCCTTATTTTATTTTGTTACGGTTTCTGCTTTATGGGTTGTTTATAATACACGTCATACTTTTTACTCGTTTTATGTAGAAAATCTCCTTCTCTTTGTATACACAAATATTTAGGCGCAGCTGTATTCCACGGTGGAGATGCTTCTTGGAGTGATATTGTCAAAGCTCTCAATCAACGCAGTTCGTACCATACGTCACAGAAAACTGAAACAATAAGACTTTTGTTTCGCTTCTTAGTCGAGTTCTATGCAGAGTTTGTTTGCCCAGTATAAAAAAATCTAGGTCTTACCAATAATGCTCTTTATAATTAGCTTCTTTATGGCTGGATTTTAAGGACGAAAATTGACTATTGAAATTGCATTTAATACTCTTTATTATGAATTTTAAAACCTCCTTTTATGAATAGAACTAGTCATAAGCGGTTAGTAATCGATAGTAGTAAAAGTAGGAAACAAAATGATATTTGAAGAAGGAATCATGAAAATGCATTTTTTTAATATTAGGGATTGTAGATTAAAATAAGGTATATTTCTACCAAAAGTAGCAATCGGTATTTCTCAAATATGACCTAAAATTCTGAACACTTAGACAAATTGTCCTATTGTTTCAGTTGTCCATGACAAAAGCTAGAACAGTTTAAATTTATATTACAGGATAGCATTTTTTGTTTAGTTTGGACGTTTCAGTTATTTTTTGTGGAGTTTTTCGGTTAACAGTATGATTACTCTTTTAATGCAGTTATTCATTTTAAGTTTTCTTATTTTGGTGACTTTTGTACAGTTTTTTAAGTGACTTTATTACTTCCAGAAAACTTCGTAATACTTTAGTTTTATGTATGCTTTTTGGACAACATATTTTGATGTTTATGATAATATGTATTCATATAAATTTTATTTTTATGGTTTCAGTTTGTTTTCTTAATTTTTCAGTCAAATTTTAGCATTTAAAATATTGGTTATCATAACTAGAATATCATTAGCTTCTAAAAGCTATTTTACAATATAATTTTATAATTGCATGGGTTATAAATTTTATTATGCAATAACAAACCAAAGTGATTTAAATTCATTGTTCGCAAATTCCATTTTTGAGTGTGTAAATATTTATTTGTTAATGTGTGACGTTATTTAATCCTTTTAGTAGCATAATGTACTTATTAGATCATGTCGTATTGGTAACGGTTATTTATTTAAGCTATGTATTTAATATAGCTTAAAACGTACGAACTTTATTATTATGTATATTTCAAACTACAACAATATATTTGTAGCTATTTATTGAAACAAAATATGTTAGGTGAACCTTCACAAATTAACCTTTACACTGTTTATCAGATGTTGTTTTCTTTTTATTAAAATTATCAAAGATATATACTGATCTATTACAGGTTTTTTAATACTATATTAGTATTATTAATCTATGTATAATATTAAACAAGTGTTAACTACGATAAATAGCAGCGCTATGCGTTTAGTTATTATATATGTATATTAATTAATTTGTGCTAACCAGTAAAATGAAAATATTAAAATTGTGTATCAGTTCGTTTCATTTTCTGGACGCCCAATATATTGCACTTATTATTTTGAATACTCTGCTTATACTTAAATAATAAATTAAACTATTCTTTCATGGCAATTATATAAAGTAGAAGACTCAAGCATGAGATTCTCAGGGTTTATGCGGCTGGGAAGACCATTCTTGTAGTTCTCCTAAATATGTAATAAAAAACTACTCTTTTTTACCCCTTCCATTCTCGTTCTATACAATCCAATCTAGGTCTTATATTTCAAAAAAATTCGATGACACATTGGTGTTTCAGTTTTTTTTATTTAGGTGTAATCTCATGCCTGAGAAATACATCGTATTTTTATTTTACTAGTAGATTAGAATATTTGTTTTCTAATCCATACAATAAATAGCCAGTCACTATTTTTAGTTTTGTTATAAATAATGAAATCAATTTTTATTCTGATGTACAATTTATTGGTTTTAAAACTAATCTCGAACAATATGAATCCGTTGTTTTTCATTACTGAATGACTTAATGGTTTTTAAAGAATTTACGGTATTTAAAGCTATTTATTACGACAGTAATTTAATTTCAGCTTTAAATTATAAAGAGTATGCTTTTATTCTAACTTAACTACCTAGTTCAAAATGACCTTTACCTGTATTCTCCCATCAACTAATCAGACGCGGCAGCAGCTGGGGGTGAGAAGCGGCCTCCGGCCAAGGTGATGCAGAACAACGTCGCTGCGCCCGAGTGTGGTGCCAAAGTGGTGGAGGTGAACCCGGAGGCACAGAATCCCGCGGCGGTCCTCAATAACAACAAGGACGAGTATATGAATCAGCCATGTGCGGCTACTAAGTGGTGCGTTACCTACTAAATCTCTTTTTTTTAATTCGGTGATGTGTTAATTTAAATTTATATTTTTTTGCTCTCCACATCGACTTTAATGTCTAGTTCTAATTTATATCTACATATATAACGTCAAAGTAATGTCTGTAATTCAAAGATGAGGTAGCAATATTTATACTTGAATTAAGTTTTCTATTATTCACACAAGTTATAATTTATTAGGTTCCATCCTTCTTTTTTTACCTTTATTATGAAAGATTGTATTTTTTTCGCAGCATGGTACTAATTCAAAAATATTGTAAATTCTATTGTGTAACATTATTATCCCAATTTTCGTTTTTTGGCTTATTCTTAAAAAAATGTCACTCATTTTGTAATTGTTTAATTTTATTGAACGTTTTCTAGACAGTTCTTTTTTAAAATTGGATGTAAGTATTTCTAATATTAAACGTTTATTTAGATAGATTATTGTTTAATTTGGTTATTTTGATATATACTACAGGGTTCCTACCAACCCTGGATATCCTGGATATCCTTGATTCTCCTGGATATTTACCACCTGTAGCGGTATCGCGTTCTCACAATATTTGCCGTAATGCCGCTCGCCGCGGACAAAATCTATTTTTTTTGCGCTTCGCGCTGGTTGCCGGCCCCGTAGCCTGCGGTCTCACAATATTTTTTATTATTACATCTATTTTATTCTATTATTTTTGTCTCAGTTGGTTTTACATGAAAACTTTCTATTAAGAAGAGTCCAACGTTGGGTGGGTTAATGGGTGTAAATGGGTTAAGCATACTTTTTTAATGCATACTTATTGTACATAAATACTTTTCTTATATTCTATGATTACTCCTACTATTAGAGAATGTATGTTAATAATTTGATGTTGGGTTAAACATTCTGTATGCATACTTCTTGTACATAAGTACTTTTCTTATCTATGATTACTCCTACTATAAGAGAAATAATGATTATAAATTGATGTTGGGTTAAACATACTGTATGCATACTTATTGTACACAAGTACTTTTCTTATATTCTACGATTACTGTAAATGTGCCTGTTTGAAATTGATTGTATACATGTACTTCCTTTAATATTTAATAAAGTGGGTGGCTACAAGGTCAACAACAATTACTTAAATTAATTTATCTTCTTTAAAGTACCTACTAGTGGAGAAAGTATGTTTCTAAATTGTTGTTGGTCCTCAAGGGGAGGTGGAGGCCATTGTTATTAATATAAATATATTGCATAAATATAAATATGGAATCAGCGCTCATTACATGTATTAAATTTCTCATGTATATTATTTCTGTTTTCTCCTGGATATCTCTTGGATATTTTTCTTGATAAGCTGGTAGGAACCCTATTACACTGCAGTATTATATATTTGTATGCTTTTTGTTATTTTTGCTCTACAATGTTAAACAGTACCTTTTATTGTTGTTTTGCGTTTATTTTTCAGGTTTATAATGGAGACTTGTGAACCTGTGCAACCGCGGATTTTTCAGATTGCAAACTACGAACTTTTTTCATCGCGACTCAAGAGTTTCAAAGTCTACACCAGTGACCGGTAAGTTTGGCCATAAGAAATGTTAAAGGAGCAATAATATGCTAACATAAAGAAGTATTTACTTTCTGTGTCGTAAATCATTTCATGTTATGAGTTATACAAGTTGGTCTCTATATAGGTCTCTTTTTACCCTATTTTTGCCGTTATTTCCATAGATATCCAGCAAAGCAGTGGCATTTACTGGACACTTTCACGGCCAAAGATGAGAAGGGGTTGCAGTCTTTCGAGGCTATGGACGATAAATACGTCAAATATATCAAGGTAAGCTGCGTACAGCTCTGTATGCAGTAGGGCTTCCGCCTCCTGCATATAACTAGTTGCTAAATTCAATGAGATTCTTAATAAAGCGTTGCAAAAATGTTCAATCCAGACTGTTGTGGCAATCCAAATTCTAGTCAAATTACTATAATATTTCTCTAAATAATACTAACTGATTTGATCTTGAGATTTTAAAAGGATGATTTAGAGAAGCTAGAGGTGGGTAAACTGTCGAAATCAACATATCTAACATGTAACTTGCTGTTTATGCAAAACAATTTATGGCATCAGGTCATATACGGTTTGTTTTGATCTATTATAACTTTACCAGTCGTTTTGAGACTAATATTTTACTATAACAAAGTTTCTAAAGTGTAAAACTTGTATTATAATATAAGCACAAAACCAATTTATTATTTATAAAACTTATATAATATTAATTTACGCTCGCTGCATTGCTCTCCAGTTTGAACTACTAGACCACTATGGTAAAGAACACTACTGCCCCCTCTCGATGGTCCGACTCTTTGGAACTGTCGATGACATTGACGACGATCACGATACTGCACCTCCAACTGCCACGGGGGGCACAGAAACCATGGCTACAGCAGAGACTACGACGGAGACACCCCCGGCATTGACGGGTAAGTAGCTCTTTGATTATAATCATTATGTGTATAGCTCGCAGGTATTGCGCGATTTAAATTAACATTTACATAAAATAGTCCATTAAATTAATCATTGTTCAAATTTTTACCAATTTATTAGAATACACTTTTGTCTTGAATTGTTGGTTATAATTAAAACCATACAGCATAAGATTCGAAGACATACTAGACAGGCTGTTTTAGTTTGCTAACAGTGTTCGACTTTTCATTCAGAACTTTTTCTTTAATAACACCTCATAATGTATTGCCGCAGGAGGTTAGATTAGGACTTCGAGCGCCCTAAGATACGATAGTCAGATTTTATATACATAACTTGTTATAACCGTTTGTGTCTTGTAATTAGTTTTACTTAGGAACTAATGATTTCTGATTATGACTTAATAATATGACTACATCTGCAGTGTATAGGTTTGCTTATCGATTCCATACGTATTCTTAGATCTTGTTCCAACACGCGTATGACACGTCTAATAGACGAGGATGTATCTTTCAGAACTCTATGTTTTCTCTATTATTTTAAGTCTAAATATAGCATAGATCTCTATAATATCTAAAGATTAATATGGTAATTAAGGGATGGATGGAAGTAATATTACTTGAATTGTATAAGTATAACATTTACTTTAGCATCTGCTATGTTTTACGTTTTATTTATTTATTTAATTATAATTGTGCAACTACTCATTTAAGTATTTAATTGTTATATATTATATAATTACGCATAGAATTAGTGAAGTTTGTATGTTTAAAATCTTTATGTGGAGTTAAATCTCTTCTTTTGCATTTAGCCGGTGTATAATATACCTATTAATATTTTCTCGTTCTGTAACGTATATTATTATATTATTTAATTTACTTACTAACATACTTATTGTTATGAACTTTTCAGGTTCACTTCATTTGTTCATATTAAACATATATTCTACTTTTCTATAGCATTTATATATTTCGAAATGTTTATTGTGTTTTATTAACTTAGATGCAGAGGGAGAAAAAGCAGCTGATTCCGGTGGTGGCTTATTCAAGAAGGCAACACGTAAGTTATTAAATTACAAATTATAATTAATGATCCGGTAATTAAAACAAAAAATCTAGTTGTGAACTTAATATGTTTAATTTATAAATTACTTTCTCTTAAGAATTGATTACTAGTATCAAATTATCTACAGAATGGAATAAATATCGATGAATATAAAGTTTGAGTTTGAAACATTAATGGAAGGAGTTGATAGAAAATTATAGACGTCATTTTGTTTCGTAAATATTGTATTACTCTACGACCACTTATTCAGTCCACTATGGAGGATGTTGCTGTCAGGTATAAATTGTACATATTTTTGTAAAACAAAATTAATGATTTAGTTAATAAATCTGCCCTAAAGAAATCTCTAAACTATGCTAAAGAAATAATTAAGTTAAATAACGCGGGCTTGAAATAAATATGTTTTCCTGTAGAACTTTGTCATTTAAATTTTTTTCCAACATTATATGAATCAATATTGATTATTGTGTTAGACAAATCCACGATATGAAGTATTTTATCATTTACTGTATTAATGTAATAATCTCTCTTCACATTTATTCTTTATATTACTTCTGTAACTGATGTCGTTCTGCCTACCCATATTATGTTCCCTCTGATTCAGTAGAAAGTGACAATAAATCAGGTGAAAATTAATTTATCCTAACTATGAAATAACAAGCCAACCTCGCTTCTGACCTCATCTTGCTTGACGTTGTCTTTCTGCTGCCCTAATTCTTCTCTTTCTTTCGCCATTTTTGTGAATGATGTTTAGAGAAGACTGCCTTTGAAATGCATCCATTTAACATTTATTTTAATTAATTCTTTCTTATAGATAGATTCAAAACCGATAGATTGTCATAATGACGACTTTTAAACAAAAAATTGTCCCATCGATGTAATCCTTAATATTGTATAGTATAACATAGTTACTAACTGAACGTACAAGTTTGCTACTTTTAAATTGTGTGTCAGTTCCTTCCTTAAGTAATGTTAACAAAATGTCTAATTATTCTTGTTATAAATGACACTTCGCTCTCAGTGGGTGCTCAATTTTTAAATTGTTTATGTTATAGAGACCTACTTGAACTCTAATATTATGATTATTGGGTGAAGGAAGCAGCCAATTCAACAAAACAATAATTATGAAAACCCATAATTAGAAAATATTATTAAATAAATAGGACCTTTTGGTCTCAAGTTGAGACCGTTATCATACAAAGTAGCTAATATTTCAATAAACAGATAGATATATGATACAGAAAATTTGAAATACTTAAATATTAAACACCAGATGAAAACACGTGCTGGGGTTACCTATATTTAACCAACATTCTATGAAAAATCAATACTAATGTATAAACGGCTAGAAAAAAAGAAAACCGTAAGTGGTGAAATTGAAATCGTCAATTTGTTTCTTTTTTCTTTTATAATCATATTATATTTCTAAATATACTGCTAACCGTAGCGCAGCAATTCTGTTAAATTTCGTGTATGTTTAAATTGTTTATTTGTGATTTAGATTTTATCACTTTTTATTAACTGATTGATTGTTTCGTTCTGTATTTTGTATTGTTTTCTCCATTTTATTTGTAAAAATCGGTATTTTTATTGCGTAGGTGTTCCCATTTTTATTGGCACTGAATGAGTGTTTCAAATGTCCGCTTTTATTGAAAAACTTTCTTCTAGAAATTCTGTATTCCGAAAATCTACTTATTTATAAATATATATTTATCCATTAGTTCTTTATTATATCATTGACTTTGTACACAATATTAATATGAAATATATATATATATATTAATATTAAAATATACATAATAATATGTTTAAAAAATATGAACTACTAAATATGTTTCGTACTACTTTTGACTGATACCTTATTATCGGTATTTTAAATTTGTTGTACATTTTGTCTGTTGTAGTAGCCATATGCGCAGTATAAGTTATGTACCCGACTTCGGCATTTCTCTTAAAAATTGGTGCATTTTAACAACGAATTTTACTTAATTTATGTAATGTATTTTTGATTTATGGGTCTTATTATTAGTCTACGATAGAGTTTCTCTGCGTTCTATTATATGTTATTGCATCTATATTTAATTGAACACTAGCTAAAACGCTTCTATCTCAGTTTCCCGGAGAACTTTTAAAAGTATATAATATTATGCTTCCCATTTAATTCCAAATACTCAGCTAATTTACTTACTTAACGCGTGGTTCTAATTAACATCTGTTTAACATGTAATTTTGAATAATCCCTTTTTACTGACCATGTCAGAATCAATCTTGTTTGCATGTCTAGAATTCATGCATTGGTATTTGATGTTCTTCTGGTGTTTACTATTTAACTGGCATTTGCCTTTTCTAATTGTTTGTTTATGTTACATGACTTAAGTATTTGTTTTGAGATGTGTTCCGGCATATATCATCACTCGACACGGTTTTTGTATTTAATTACTCTTTAATTTTGAAAATATTTCTTATTTAAACGTGTTTATGAAATAGCATTAAAAATCAAATGTAAGTTTCATGGGCGACCCCGTCTGGCTTGTTAGGTATATATAAATGTAAATAATATATACTTTAACATGGACTCTTATATATTTTATTTTGACATACTTTTATCTTATTTACTGCAGATGCTTGTTGGATTAAATCTTGTGATAACATATTTTTATCAAATGAAACATTTCGGACTTGAATATAATTATTGTTGTATGTTATTATATAGTTATTAAAATTAATACTAAACGATTACTTTAAAGAGGTGTACCTATTTTTTAATAGAGAAAATGTAATATTTCGATGATTAAATAAATGTATAATACTGACTTTGTAACACTTTACACTTGACTAGAAATAATCCTAGCGTGTACAACTTTAAGAAATTAGATACAAAGCGACTGGTTAAAGATGCCGTAAAGAGTTCATAAATAAGACTGATTATATTTAACGCACTTAGGGTCATATATAGTTGACTAGATTGGTATTATGACGTGCAGTTCGTCTAATTATAATAAAAATTAATTTATTATTATTAATCCTCGACTTTAATTAAACTACTGGTTATATAAATCCACTTATTTGCATTACAATTCTCACTTAGACTGAAATGATAATAATATTTATAATATTATTAATAATTATAATATATGTATTATTATTATTATTTTATAATTAACATTTACGCTTCATTTTGACGACGTCTTTGTAAACTTGATATGTCATTGATGAAATATTATTTCACAAAATTTACTTATTTTTGAATATTTTAGCAATATATATAGAAAAACGTATGTCTGGAGGTACAACGTGTTGTTTACCTTACTTATAAATATATTATATGTATATACTAATTTATTACATAAATTTATTATAATGCAAATTGAATGTGAGCATTGCATATTACGCTAGTAAGACGTGCTCCTATTTTTTCTTATTCAATTTACACGTACGTTAACAAGCTACTTACGGTCTAGCTGCTAGTTTTTTTTCATTCTCTTTATTAGTATTATGCCCGTGGTCAACTTATTTACTTTGAAAGGAAAGAGAAGGGGCGGAGGGCTATACTGCTCCCATTCATTCACGCGTCCTCTTGGTCTTGTTCAGTAATTGAGAGAACTCTATACTTGGTAGCTTTGTAGGTAAAAATAAGACTATGTTAGGGTATGTTCTATCCACATACTATGTATAATATGAATCTGTTCCTTTGGTTGCGTGTATAGCCTACATTATAGCATTGTTACGCTAGTATGCTTACGTGCTGGACTAGCATAATGTAATATCGGCATTTTTTCTGTATATTGAATTATGAGGCGGTCACCACATTAATTTCCTGACTATTTATGGATTTGATCCTCCATAGATCGATAATCTCTAATTTGGGCTTAAATTTGAATGCATAGAGTTGGGATTTGAAGTGAAGAAGAACAAAATGTAATTAATTTTTCATTGTTGTTATTGTTTTTGATTTGTTTAGCTTATTACGTATCATTTTAATGTTCAAGTATTTGTTATACTTAAATTAGTCTTATTAAGAAAATAGATTAATCTCTGGACATATTATTTCATAAATTCATATATTATAATCGTTTTCAATTGAATTTGTGAAGATACAAAACACTGTTAGTAATCTATGAAATGCAGTGAAGCTATTGGGTGAAAATGTATTTTTATCTGGCAAAAAATGTCAAAATAAGTCCAAAATAAACGATTACTTTTCCATGACATTATTGTGTCCCTGAAAAATGTAACTGACTTCATATTATATACAAATTATGTATTATATCATACTTAGAAATGACTTGTTTAAATCTTATGGCGCAGTGGACTTCTTTCATAGCGTAATTCCATGGTTGTTTGTTTTCTGTGGTTAATTATTTATTTAGATTAAATGCAAACTTCTTAAAAGCCCTACAAACAAAAAGTATTATTTAAATTACAGTTATTCCTTGCAGTGCCGCTTATACTTTTACTTTTTGTATATGTAATGTAGTGCTTACTAACTGCAGGGAATTAATTTAATCAATATTGATAAGAAGTGCAATAGATATTGTTAGTTGAATATCAGCGTTTCAATGCATGTACAATTTACATATTAAACAAAAGTTTTCGGCTATGTTTTATTCAAAAAGTGAAATTTTACTTTTACAGCTACAGCCTACACAATGGATTTAAAATTCCTATGTTGTAATATGCATTATATAATACGTATAATATATTTCAACCTCAGAAATTTGTTTGTAATTACTTACACTATATTATAGGCATAGTAAAGTACCTTTGAGCTGTCTGGAGTTAATTAAAATCCTGGGTGGCGAAATATGCATATTATTATGAAGAGCTGGAAAGAGCAGGTTATTAGACTATTGTACTTTTTCACCTGATCTCTTTACATACAAGGTTATATTATGTGACTTGCTTTCTGCGGAATATAATGTTGCATGTATTGTGATAACACAAATTAATAATGCGCTTGTGTTTATGAATAAATTATTGCTATTAGGTGAACTGTAATGAATTCCAACTATTCATATACATACGCACCTTAACTGACATCTAAATCTTATATTTAGTTATGTTTGGATATAAATAGTAGCAACAATATATGCAATTTATATGTAAATGTTAATATTCTAATATATATATATATATTAATTTTTTTCTAAAGTCATAATTTATGGTCTTCGTTTGCGTGAATATATTATTTTACTAATTTCTTACATAGGAGATTCTATTCCAATCATGTTTGACAAATAATACGAAAAACCATTTATTGATATCAATATTATATGTTGTTTTAATTTCTGTTCATATAAATATTATGTTGGCTATTTTTTCTTAATATCTCTAACTCTGATTTATTAAACAATTTAAAATTAGTTTTCTTAACCGGCTATATCAATATTAATACTGAATTAAGTATGTAATGTACTCATTGACATATTTCATTGCTATAATGCTGCATACTTTTTTATCCGAGTACTTTATTGAGGTACTAATGTACTTTATTATTAGTATAACAAATAATCATTTTATTTTGTATAGATATTATTTCATTAATACTATGAAAATATTTATTTTTAGATTAAATATTTGCAATAATTGCCTATAAAAAATTGGAAGCTAAGTAAATATATTTATCAATTTAAATGACTAGTCAAAATTATATTATTGAAAGATGTAATTGACAATACGATTTTTAAAATTTATCAATGTACTTTTACCTATTGAATCATCATTACATTGTCAACCAATCGAAATCCGATCCACTATGTTTTATCTCTAGCCGCTTAATCTTTTCTAAGAGGTTTATTTATAATAAATATTAGTCACAAGCTAAGCGCCCTGCATTGAATTCTTCATGAAGGAGCTGCTTTTACTAGAAACCTTACTACATGCATGGTTGCATAAATGTAGGATAATAATATACACATATATACGACCAGTCGTTTTTAGGGATATGAATACAATATGCGAGTATGTTTTAAAGCGGTATCTCGTGATTAGTGTATGGAACAACAACATTTGATTTCACCACTGCCCTCGCCACTGTTAATCATGTACACTGGAATGTTACAGTTGCATATATATATAATATTGGTTTACTACCATTTTCTCTCACAGTGTGGTATTGCCTCTGTTGGGTTGGTGTTCTTTCTTAAGTTTGCGTTGATATATTAAATTGATGTAAAGTATGGGTGACTTGCTTTGGTATATAAATGACCCCTCATTACACTTATTATACGTGTTTCTATAAAGTCATATGACTTTTACATAATATCATAATAAAAGTGCAGAGTCCTATTAATAAGCAACATACAAGTCACAGAACTATGTATAACAAACAATAATAATTTTGTGTGCTCACTTGAAATTTGATCCATATTAATTGATATTATAAGTATATATTTATTTGGATAGGCATAATGATCTACTAATTAGTCTGTTTTCTAGTTTAAATTATAAATGCTCAGAGATTAGTTAGGCTTCTCATTTATATTCCAATCCGCGGCACTTTTTTAATTTATCAAAATACTTATTTTACATAATGTAAGTTATTTAGGAAATTATTTAAGTAACAGAGTAGATAAAATGATTATTTTAAACAGAATTAGAATAGGTAGTAATTATTTTATGAAAAAAAGTTTGTGTACAATTTCTCTCTAATGTGGCCATTATTTCGCGTAAATTATAGCGTAATCGTACTTATAGATAAATCTCTTATGTTTACATATTATAATATACATATAATTGCACTTTTACTACGACTTATTTACTAATAACCATTATAATATGATTATTGAAAATTGTTAATAATATTATTTGGATAATATTATTGATTAACTTTATGTACTCAGCTACATTGTAATTATAGATAATCGATAGAGAACAATTAATTAATTTAGCCAGCTTCGCTGATACCATTGTTCATTTCTATCATCTATATAATACATTCTATTTCCGGTTTTAATAGTATTTCTAGACTACTGAAGTATTATATTAATGTATATATAAAATATACTTGTTTCATCTGCGTTTTACTTGCAAATTATTGTGAATTAGACTACATAAATATACCAGTTGTGACTGACATTCGTAACACATATTATCATTTCTACGAACTACGCTAATGCAATGTAGTTAATGTGCTATTGTGTCGCCCTCTCTCTTTCTCATACTCTTTCTATACGTAATGCATATATTTAGAATTTTCTTCGAACATCACAATTCTTATCTATTGCATACTAGTATCGTATGGTGCGTTCTGCTACTGTGTGTGTATCAGGTCAGTATATTGTATTTTAGCGCTTTACCAATGAATAAAATGTATGCGTGTATTCGAGCATTAGTATGCTAACATACACATCAAAATGTCATTCACCAAAATCACAATTCCCTCGCCTCTTTAATATAGTATTGATTCTTGATCGATTCTTCTATATATCATAGACAATTGCTTCATCACAGTATTGCGTGTTTGTTTTTATATAGAAAATACTTTAGTTTATTAAATATATTGAATACTACGACACGCTATAACAAATATTTTTCGATTAAAAATACGGAACTAAAGACACAAAAATATTTGCATATTGTCCTATAATGCTCTTAGTAAGCTTGTTTCTAGTATTCAGCTAGTAATCCATTTCTATATTCTATATTATAAGTATTTCATTTTCTCATCCTAATTTATTACCGCAGGAATTTTCGTCAATATAATGAAGCATTCACTCAATAATGATGCTGGATCAAATTCAGGTACCTTATTTTTTTTAAACTTTGTCCCTTTTATTCAAAAAAGCTACACAAGGAAACTTGTGAAAGCTAGTATCTGTGAATACTTGAAGTTGCGATTAATTTGAACAATAAACTATGTTCTTATTAGAATGAATAACATTTTTATTTAATTTTCGTAATATAGGAAATAAAATATACAATAGCATAACAAAACTAGATTTTTCATAGTTATTCCAGTTTTTTCGTAATGATACGAGTATATACCTTCATAAAATGTATGAAGTAATTTATTTCAATTTTTTCCTTTGAGTGATTGGGGTTAGCTTTTTAAGGCATTATAATAATAATTTATTGGAGGTACCATTTAAAAAATTTTTCTAAGTTCTGTCAAAGTTAACAGTAACACACAATAGAAATTGTGTTGAGTAATTTTCTTTATAAAAAAACTATTCTATAAGCTCAAATAGAAGTTTGTTTTGTGTCCTCTTAGTGCCAATTGTTGTTTCAAATAACATGTACACGTGGCCAACTGTATTAATAAAGAACTATTTACACGAGTCAAAGCATAGAATTTTTATATTAGTATGTATATTGTCTTGAATACTTTTCTTTTACTATATTCCGTAATTTTGTCATTTTATGCCTCACTTGTATTCTATTCTTATTACTTAACTTTAATTGGAATCCACTTAACTAAGTTTTTAAAAGACGTTTCTTTCTAATGCATTTCTGAAACCATGTTGTATGCTTTGTGTTATTTATTATTTTAAGGATTATATTGAACTACGTAGCGATCGACTATATTATTCTTAGTTAATATGTTTATTGCAAGTAATGCTAGCCATTTCTGAATCAATGCAGAGAATAGTGCATAATACCACGCTGTCTTCTTGAATTAAAGAACAAATAACATAAAATATAACATTTCATTCATTAGATTCAGTAAAGTAGCTGCTAGCTATATTATAATATTATATAAATTGGAAATAATAACTTAATTTACATTACTCATGATTTTAATTTATATATATTTTTTCTTTTTAGAAGACGCGGAAAATAAGAATTCTGTATCTTCAAAGCCTGCAGATGAGCAAGGTTAATTTTGACTGTTCTCTTTTTTATAATTTTATATTAATATAGCGAGTAATTTCATATATCATAATTAATTAACATAATTGATAAATAAGTATGTATTATTTAAGTGCGTAATAAGTAATTAATATATTAGTATAATTCCCAGTGAATGTTATCTATAGAATACGGAGATTGTTAAAACAACGGCGTCTCTAATTTAACACAAAAACAACTACAAATGTCATTCATTAAAAAAAGACAACTTGACAACACTTTGATCGCAAAGTCCAACATTTTGTGTACAAAGGTCAGGCGTTCTTTTTCGTTTAATTTACTTCCTACATCGCATACGACTACATTATGTACTATAGTTTATAGGTATTTTATGTAGGTGTATCAGTCATTCATCATGCCACGTATTGTTCTATTTAAAGTATCTGTGAGAGACACTTGACCGAAAATGCGGCATATTGATGTGCTTTATTATGTTTGCACTAATACTCATAAATCTGTAAAGTTTTAACATGTATATAGTTATACTACTTGGCGCACAAGCAGTAGTCAAATATAAGCATACTTATTCTTTATTTCACGGATTCTTTTTAAACGTTTGCTATGTTCGTTATTTTTTTAAATGTTATTTATTTAAGTATATAAAATTTACTTCATATACCAATTTCAGTTATCTTGTGATTTTTATTACACTGTACTTCCTATCTTATTTTTAATTATTGCTAAAAATTAGTTGAATAGGTTATTTTTCAAATTGATATACATGCGCATTATAATATGTACCCCCATTTATATGATATTTTTCAATTCTAATTAAAGTAAAATTTTATCTATTTGTACCGCATGCAAGTTAAGATTTTTTTATAATCTATTTATTAATTTTGGATTTCCCTTTATTCGAAATATTTCTCCAACAAACCCTATTCTCAAAAACCCTAGTCACTTTAGCATTAAATAGATAGGTACCTATACATAATGATATGGGAATTAATATGTTCTTTTTAACTTTCTTTTTATTTTTCCTTTGTGTATTTTACTGTAAGCTTGTATTTCTCAATTTAAATCCAAACACTGTAGATTTGGAGCCTTGTCCAAGGGACTACAAACTGATGCTTCATCTACTCACCACAGCACCCTTTTCACACCACCTGCATCGCTGTCTCAGCCTTCTACGCGTCTACCATACGCGCTCGTTTCTAGGCAATAATGCAGCCACTGGCGACAACAGTGACTCGCAGAAAATCCTCCGAAAATTAGCCTCTGGCCTTGTTGTCCGACTGCCCAGTCCTTTACTCGCTTACTCAGCTTGTCAGCAGCTTCGTACGAGCGCAAACATCACGAGCCGTGACCTAGCACGTCTTTATCTCTCTTTCAATAATATGACGACAGGCTACGGGCCTCTGCCTTATCCGCGTCATCGTTACCATGGAGATAGTAACAACAACAATCTGCTCAACTCTCAGACCTCTTCTAACGACGAAAGTTTAGATGCACCGAAGATTGAGAGAATACATCCCCAAACAGAACTGGGTGATAATAAAGCCGCCTCTATATCGCATGATCTTCCTGCCTTGGATACGGCTGTCAATGGCCAACAACAACATGTTGTCAAGGAGCTAGAACCGGAGACAACTAAATCAGCGTCGGCAAGATCGGCATCAGCATCAGAGTCCGCGGATGAAAGTTTACTGACATCTTCTGCTGCAGCGTCACAGGGGAAGACACCTGGAGAGACAGAAATGGAGACTAACACCGGTGGTGGTGGAAGGGAAGCTGGTGAAGGGGTACCGTCGTTACCGTCAAGTTCCGAAGGGGTAAGTGGGGGAGGCGAGGCAGCTGAGAGTGTGGATAAAACGTCTAGTAGTAAACCGGCTTTATCCACTAATACCCCCGGACAGCAGATACAGAATAATGTGAGATTTTATCCTTTCTTATTTTTTTCGCTCTACTTCTAAAAAGTCCATATTTTTGTTTTTTGTTGAATACTTCGAAAGCCTAAAAGTATGATGACATTCTATAATATCTAGTTAGATTGAACACATCTGTTTTTTGTACAATTTATACATTTAAAATTATAATAAATTTTTATTTACTCAACTGTTAAACTTAAAATATAATTTGAACTAAATTAAGATGCAATGCTTCTATCATAGTAATATAAAACTGCTTAGCTGCTAAAAGTAATCCTATTTTTATTTTTTTGTATTTATAACTAATTAACTTTATATTTATTATTAATAAATTGTAAATTAAAGATTGTTTATCCTAAAAATCATTAATATGCTATTAATAGTTAATCAGTGTAATACCATTAGTAAGGAAATGTTCCATTTTCCCCTGTAGGTACCTTAAAAGTGTCTTCCTTTACAAATAGTTTATTTTATCCACGAATTATAAGTCTCTTAATTTGAGACCGGAATTCTTTGCATAGAGTTGAATTTGTAGTGATATAACGTCAAATTAAATCAAGTAACACAGATCGATGTATTTTCTTCCTGGCACTACGCACTAATTAAAGCAGGCTTCACCCGAGACAACTGGAACCAATGGCGATGCTTCCACATCCAGCGGCCCTGTTGATTCTACCGCCACCATCGACACCTCTGGCACCACACTTCCACCACCTAGTCCTAGTGACGTCGAAGTTGATGCGGAGTTGAAATGGAATGAGCTGGAAACAACAGGAGGCGTGGGCGGACTAGAAGAAGAAAAAGGGTCAGGAGGAAGTGGTCAAAGTGCGTCCATAAGCACCCCTGCTCCTCCTACTTCCACGACAACTACTCCTATTAAACCAGTGGAGAACAGCGCTCCAACTGTTGGAAGTGGGGGAGTCAATGGCAATGCCAGGAAGGATACGGTGTACATGCGCCTGAGTAATAAGATGAAGGCCATTGAGCTTAATGTCACCGTTAGTATGAAGTGAGTTCCTCTGTTATTTTAGACAGACTATGTTTGTGAATGCTATATATTCAATTTTTTAAATTATTATTCATTGTAGTTCCATGTATAGCTCCTTAGGCAGATTATCTACATGAATATAATAGTTTATATAACAATCCATTAAAATATATAACCGTAGCTATTGTTAAAATAAAACTAATCGAGTTAGCGTTTGTTTTATTATGCAAAATTACTTTGCATAATACTCTTTGAAATTAATTTTTATTTAAGTATAGTGTCAAGCTTTGATTTACCAATTTTACTAGTTTCAGTTCTTGCAGGGTAGCAGAATTACATATATTAATTATTTCGCCCTAGACAAAAAAGTATCTATATTTGGTAACCTCGTGGACTTTATTCTCACTCTTGGGGTGGTATTTCTTCGTACATAACTATGCTCTCCCATTTATTAGATATCTGGAGGAGCTGAGCCAGAGCTATCGGCGTCAGATGGATCGACTCTCGAAATATTTCAATCTGACGCTTGAGAGACTCACTCAGACCGCTCTGGACGCCCAAAATCGTGACCGCCTGCAACAGGCGCGACTCACGGAGCTCGATAAGGGTCTCCAGCGGGTGCGCGGTCAATACCGGGCGCTTAGAGGACACCTTCACACAACGGATGGTGCCAATAGCGGCAATTCTGGTGATAATTCTCGACTTGGTGGTGAACGGGATGGAGCTAGTCCCGGTCGGGAGAAGGAGAGTCTGTTTGTAGCCTGCATCTTGTCAGAGGTTGGTTCGGTTGTTGGCTTGCTTTGATTAAATTGTTATCTATGTTTTTTTTATGCTTTCTGTTTTAATTGAGCAGAACACATTCGCTTATGAATGGATTTTAATATTTCCTTGTTCAGACAAGATTTTCTGACTTCTTTTTGCATCTAGTCCAGCTTATTATGTTATTACAGTTAGAAAAATCTATCCTATGCATTCCGATTTATTTTTTTGATAAAAAGGATATCGGTTCCATTTTTAAAAGTGGGAAAGCCATGTAATTGGAATAATAATATTAGTACAATATAAAGTTCTGATTTTCAGGTAAATAGTTTGTTAGAAAAACAGTATTATTTAACGATTTATGGGCTTGCAAAAGTAGCAATATATATTTTATCTAGTAAGCATGCTCGTTGGTATGATCATCCCAATATTTTTCAAATTATTTTTTATCCTCATTATATACCCTAAATATGCATTGTTATATATTTTTATTTTCTTCCCCAATTATGTGCGACAGTTTTTCCGTAACCTGATAACGCACCTAGTTATGGGGTCCTTGGTCCAATTCTTCATTGTGAAGCTGGTGGTTGCCCCCTACCTTCGTCATTATATGTATTCTTTGCGTGAGGGTGATGGTCTTCGGACACAGCAACTATCTTCCCGAAATCAAAATGGTCATCTAATCTCCGGTGGAAACTCAATATTTTCCGAAACTAGTGAGTTAAGGAAACCAATCTATTTACAAAAAAACATTTTTCAACTAGTTTTAAAGTTGTTAAAATAGTTTTTGGTTATTTTAATTTTTAGTCATTAGTCTCTAGAAAATGTATCAAATTGCTAAAAAGGCGTTAATTAGAAGCTCAATAAATTTATATTACAAATTGTTATTTCAAATTTTTAAATGTAAAAATTGATCACAAACCCGCTATTTCATTATCATTATTAATTAATTAATATCTCAATAATTTTTATTATTTTACAAATTCTTTAGATTTTATTATGAATTTTATTTTATTCCGAACCATATTTCTTTAAATAAAAATAAAAATATTAGATTACTGAAATAAAATGTAAGTAGTAAGTAGCAAATATTAGAATATATAAATATTAAGGAAGATCATAATACTATTCTACCTAGGTGAACTACCCACCACACTAACGTAATATGTTTTAACTCATTTGCCAGACACTATTTCCCCAACAACTATTGCTATGGAAACTACGGTAGGTGGATCACACTCGCAACAGCCGTCATTACTACCGGCATCAATGACAGCCGCAGGGGATCGACATAGCCGTCAAACTCCCTCCATCTCCAGCATCGGTGCTGGCTCCACCTATCATCGGTTGTCAGGGGAGTCTTCCACGACTTCAACTGTTTTTCCACCACCGTTAGATCCACCTATCACTCCACCGATGCGGAAACTGGGTGGTGGTCTGGAATGGTCCCAACGGATGCGCTGTTCTCCTCGGCCGGTTGTGAGGCCACTTATGTCGGATTCTGTGGAGACATTGATTGCTAATAGCAGAGGTAGATATTGCCTTTGTGTCTGGTAGACAATTTAATCAATTGTGTTTTTAAACAAAGCAATTATTTAACCTGCTTCCTTGTAAAAGGCAAATTTCGCTTCACAAGACATGTCATAAGAGCTTTTATGGTCTAAAATCTCGGTTTCAAGACTACAAAATTTTTAACTAAGATACTCAATAAATAACTCACTAAATATATTTTCAATTTCAACACCTTTTAAACATGTATTTACTTATCAAATTTGTACATAAACCCAAATTTTACACTGAAATCTGTTTAAATAGTCACGTTATATTATTATTATTTTAATTATACAAATTATATTTTATTTATGTAGGTATATTGTTTCAATAAGACTTAATATACTTAGGTATTAGTTTTCTATATCCTATAATGAGATTTTCTATGGTTGTATCTTTTATTTTTTCTCTCGTCCTTTCAGTAGCGTATTCCTCATCAAATCTTCATCTTATTGAACCTTCATTCAGTCTCGATATGCTGAGAAATGGAAAGGTAACCAGTCTTTTCACCTTTTTACGTACATTATACATACATACATGCATACATACATATTGTATGTACATTTCTAATATATGTATACATTCTGAAATATTTATTTAAAATGAAATATATTTAAATAAAAGCTGCACACTTGTTTTATCTTATTACACAGTCATTGTGAATAAAGCCGCAAATTAACTTTTATGTTTAATTATTTTTATTAAATCTGAAAATATTATGAACCAATATATTTCCTCTTCAGCAAGAGCGCAGCAATAGTCATCCTACTACCACCGGCGCTGCCACGAACAACAACATATCCACTCACCACACGAAGAAAAAGAAAACAAAGAGAAAGCGCTCCAACTGCGGTGTTGTCAAGGAGACTGAACTAGCTGGTGAACATTTCGGCAGTAATAACCATGGCAACTCGCAGGACTACACATTGATTAGCCGATCGGCGAGTCTCACGAGGATCGAGTCTTTATGACCCGGCTCTTCGTTTTGACACTTACTGCCTGCCATTCTTTCTAACGCTAGATCAATTCTCTATGATCAATTTTTACGATCTCCATATTTGTAATACTTGGTGTTGTTGTAAATTTGTCCTTTTAAAATAATTTTTTAAATTATATCTAATAATAAAGAAAGATCATGCTAGCGAAAAGACTATATGTTTAATAAAAATTGTCATTGTTAAAAATACAAGCCGCCAATATTAGTGCTTGCTTAAGGTGTGAAAGAGTTTGTTGTAAGAACATTGACTAAATGAGATTAGATGTGTCGTACTTTAGCCGACGGATTAAACAATGTTTTGTTTTAATGTGACATTTTCGGCATACCAAGCTATTCAAAGTAGATGGTCTTTTTGCTATAATATTATGTTACAGTTAACAACACACATTTTTCGTTATTGTAAAAATACCAACTGTTATTAAACGATTGTAGAGATTTTAAAATGGTCATTTTTAACGTCCCTGTTATACAACTTCGACACATTCACATAGTTAGACACACTTAAAATCTGTTTCTAGACTTGGATTATTTGTGCAATATTTGCAATATGTTTAATATGCTGGAACATTACACATTGAATGCGTCGGGAAGTTTTTCTTATTTTCACGCTTTTCACATGTTTTTGGTGTTTTATTTGATGCACTACGTCTACGTAATCTTGCTACTTTATCCAGATAAAACAAGAGAAAATATGCCGTGGTTTTTTGGGGTTGACTTGCACTATGTGTAAGAATATCACCGCCTAGAAATATTTCCATGTAAGGCACATTACTATATTTTACGAGTAAGGCGCTGAAAAAAATTGACTGAAACATCATCATTTCGGCTTTTAACTAGCCGAAACATTTTCATGTTATAACTAGAAAATTCGCTCAGCAAGATTAATTTTTATTGTATTTCCAGAATTTTATTGTCCTGTTAATATATTTATTGCCATTTAACAAAGTTAAGTAAAAATATAAACTTTTTATTGCCGAATTTTTAATATTATTTTTTGTTGTTTGGGGTCATTTTAAAGTTATTCTTTACGCATTAAATATTTGCTACATTTGACATTTGAAAATATAATGAAAGGATTACTACATCAGATGTATTTTTCATATTAAAATGATTTAAAACAAATAGTAATGATTATTCAATTTTTTATGTAAATATAATGGGGACCTTTGAAGCATTTAAACAAAAGAGGAAGAAATTAGCTTCGTCTCAATATTTATAAAATCTAGTGTTATCATTTAAAAGTTTTCTTGTTGAATTTTAAAAGACAAATTTTGTATTGTTTTCTTTTCAGTTGAATACAGACTAGTATACTAAGTAATGAATATACAATCTTATCGATAGTATTACGTTGAAATTTGATATTAAAATAATAATAAGCATCGAGATAAGTGAAGAACATAATTGTACAGCTCTATTCCTAAATTCCTTTAAAATTTATCCAAATCATTAATAATGTTCAAAATATCTAATTATTATTACATAATATCTAAATGTTGAGACTAGTAGAAGCTGAAAATATACATAACAAATATAGAACATTCATAGCTTCAATTTCGCTTTGAATGTGCACCGCCACCGTTATCTGTTATAATTTTTTCATTGCAATACTTAATCGTGGTTTTCAAAATAGACATAGTAAATGTTTAAAAGTACTAGAAATATTTGCTCCAACTGCTTCTTCTACATCAACTAATGTCACCCCAACTTCTACATCAACTAATGTCACCCCAACTGCTTCTACATCAACTAACGTCACTCTAACTACTTCTACATCAACTAACGTCACTTCAACTACTTCTTCTACATCAATTAATGTCACCCCAAATGCTTCTACATCAACTAACGTCACTCCAACTACTTCTTCTACATCAACTAACGTCACTACAACTACTTCTTCTACATCAACTAATGTCACCCCAACTACTTCTTCTACATCAACCAACGTCACCCCAACTAATTCT